>LBNU01032856.1:18584-42311 GCA_014162995.1 Artemisia annua
TTAGATTCTCAATATATGCAACTTCAAAATGTCATTAACGATTTGAAATACGAAAATGATTGTTTTCAAGCTGAAAACTCTAAAATCAAACAACATTACAAAGAGTTACATGATTCGATGAAGATCGTGCGTAATAAAAACAATGAAAAGATAACTTCTTTGCTCAAAGAAAATGAGAATCTAAAGACTCAGGTGAAAGGGAAAACAAAAAGAACTGATGTTGATGCCATTAATATTCCTCTTCCCCTTAGGAATAATGCGTTTGTTCACAGTGAGTACCTGAGGTATCTCAAGGATTGCCTAGATATCCTTTGCGAAACTATTGAAGAGGTTAGAATAGTGAGCCCTGCGGACATTGGGATCCGTGATGTGTATTATCTCACTAACAGATCATATGAGCTTTTAGATTATGCTATTGGTACATGTCCTAAAGCTGTTTGCATGCGTGATAAGTCTAATGATTTCTCCTCTAAGGTTAAGAACAAGCATGTTGCCTTTAAAGTGCCCATAACTTCACCAAAACATATCACATCAGATACCAAAAATCTAACAGCAGTTTCTCGTTCTAATGTTCCCATCATTAATTCTACAGGAGTAAAAGCTGTCACTAATGCTAGCGGGTCAAAGTCTAGTTGCAATACAAAGAATGATAGGACTTCGCCAGCTAAATGTGCTCAAGGAAAGAAAGTAGAAGACCACATTAGGAACAATAAAACTGATCTGAACGTTGAGAATCGTGTTGATTCTAGTATTAGCTCTAGGCGTACTGTAATTAATTCGAATTCTAAAACCAGCTGTGAGATCTATAATAACTATTTAAATTTTGGTAATCATGATGTGCGTGTTAAGACTTATTTGTTATGCTTCTAAAGTATCCCCTGGTTGTCATAATGCTTATTATAATCGTGAAAAACATGTTTGGAAAGCAATAGGAAGGAAGTTTACTAATGTTGGCTATCATTGGAGACCCACTAGAAGAATAATATCAATAGGTAGTCATCGCTCCTTTGCCAAACAGTCTAATCCTAAGCTTCCCAACATTAGGATTTGGAATAAATCTGGTAGAACTTTTCCTATAGGAACCCAATGTGCTAACCATAAGTCTAGTTCCCCAGCATGTCATGTTATGACTAAGGCCACTATTAATTCTTCCAATTCTGATGTTTGTGCTAACCAATCGGAACCCACTTTTGGTTGGGGATCCAAGTTTGTCCGTTATCCATATCTGTCTGATTTCAAATGCAGGTCGTACAAATCGCCCTGTGGTATTTGGACTCAGGCTGCTCAAAACATATGACGGGGGATCGCTCGCGGCTCAGAAATTTCGTGAAAAAGTTTATCGGGACTGTTAGATTCGGGAATGATCATTTTGGTGCAATAATGGGTTATGGAAATTATGTGGTTGGTGACAGCGTTATCTCTCGGGTATATTATGTAGAAGGTCTTGGGCACAATCTATTCTCCGTAGGTCAATTTTGTGACTCAGATCTAGAAGTTGCCTTCAGAAAACACTCTTGTCATGTTAGAAGATTGGATGGTATGGATCTCTTGAAAGGCAGACGTGGCACAAACCTCTACACTATATCCATTGAAGACATGATGCAATCATCTCCAATCTGTCTACTATCTAAGGCTTCCAAGACCAAGTCATGGTTATGGCATCGTCGCTTGAACCATTTGAACTTCGGAACCATCAATGAACTTACTCGTAAAGATCTTGTTCGTGGCATGCCCAGGCTGAAGTATGAAAAGGATCATCTTTGTTCCGCTTGCCAGCTTGGTAAAAGCAAGAAGCAGACTCACAAACCCAAAACCATCAACACCATCATGGAAGTTCTCCATACCCTTCACATGGACCTCTGTGGTCCTATGAGAGTGCAAACCATATTTGGAAAGAGATATGTGTTAGTGATTGTTGATGACTACTCTCGATTCACATGGGTCAAATTCCTCAGATCCAAGGATGAAACACCTGAGATCATCATCAAACTAATCAAGCAGCTGCAAGTTGGACTCAATAAAACTGTCAGATTCGTCCGCACAGATAATGGAACGGAGTTTGTCAATCAACAACTTACTCAGTTTTATGAGGATCTGGGAATTAGTCATCAAAGGAGTATACCTCAAACCCCTCAGCAGAATGGAGTCGTTGAAAGACGAAACCGTACACTTGTAGAGGCAGCACGTACTATGTTGATCTTCTCCAAAGCTCCTATGTTTCTCTGGGGAGAGGCAATTGCTACGGCTTGTTACACTCAGAACAGATCACTAATACATCCTCTTCACTGCAAAACTCCTTATGAGCTAGTGCATAAAAGAAAACCCGACCTCTCTTTCCTTCGTGTTTTTGGTGCATTATGTTATCCAAACAATGATAGCGAAGACTTGGGAAAGCTAAAGGCAAAAGCTGATATTGGAATTTTTGTTGGGTATGCACCAAACAAGAAGGGTTATCGAATCTACGACATACGAACCCGACAAATCTTGGAAAACATTCACGTCACATACTATGAGCTGTCTGAGCAAATGGCTTCTACACACATCAGAGTAGGACCCGCTTCTAAACTTTTGTCTTCTGAACCAACCAGTTCAGTTATTGTATTCCACTCCTGCATGTACCTTATGTACCATCTACCGATAAGGATTTGGAGATCTTGGCTAATCAAGTGGTTGATGAATACTTTGAGCCGCTATTCATCAACTTCATCATACATACAGTCTCCTTCCGTACATCAAGGTACTGCAGTCGATGAATCATTTGTAGTAAATCCATCTGCTCCACCTGATGTTGCTCCATTCAAAGACACATTTGCTCCTGAATCTTCTTCTAAAGCTTCTTCTTCAGGAGATCTTATCACAAGCACATCAGTGTTCTACCCACAACCACATGAATGTTTCTCGCCAATGCTGCAAGTCGAGCAAATGGGTTCTCCAGTAATGAGGTGGTACTGCACTTCGCAAGGACAAAGTCAGCTGGCAGACTTCTTCTCTAAGCAACTTGATTTGGAGAGTCTCATGCCTGTATCACTCAAAAGCCTTCAGGAAGAGAATGAGGAGTAATGGATTCGCTTCACATATCCTTTTAAGATATTATATAAAACACAGAAAAGAAAAATACAAAAATATAAAACCTATAAAAACCATAAAAATCTGAAAAACTCAAAAATACCAAAAATATATGTTTGCTTACAATTATGGTTTGCTATTACTTCAGATAGCAACCCGGTTTTCAAAATCCGTGTAAAAACACGCTATCATGTTTTCACTGTGTGCGGATTATCCGAAAAGTTGTACGCTTCAGTGCAGCCTTTCTAGTAAAAGAAGAGAAGTCTTCTTTTCCCAAAATCTCTTTCTTCTAAAAATTCTTCAAAAGAGATTTTGTGGTGTACAAGGTGGCCATTGGTCTTAAATTTTCTCGTATACGTTACCACTCACATTAATGGCTACTAAACGTTAAAATGGAAAAACGGGTCATTAATTGAGGGGGAGCGTATGTGCTCAAAATTTCTGCACCTTTAAAAACTTTGTGCACCAGCCACAGTGAAAACTCAAAAAGTGTCTCATAATCAGTAAACATTTAAAATTTTGCCACATGTCTCTCCAAAGCTTTTTCGAAAATCATTTAAATCAATTGGGATCACAAAATCTCAAAAGATTTGAAATTTTATGATCGGGGGAGAGAATGTGATTTAAATATAAAAACTGATTTAAAAGTGATGTTTTTGGACTCATAAAGAATGTTTGTGGACTTTCGAGAACGCTCCCTTATGTGCTAAAATGTTAAAGATTTTGGATTTTAATCAAAGCACATATTAAGGGGGAGCAAGTGATTAAATGTGATGTTTTTGGACTTATAAAGATGTTTTGGACTCAAAAGATCGCTCCCTTATGTGCTAAAATTTTAAAAGATTTTGGAGTATGAACAAAGCACATATTGAGGGGGAGCAAGTGATTTAAAATGATGAATAAATGATCTCTTTTGCAAGCTCACCCGTATGTGCCAAAGTTTTTCAAAATTGATTCAATCAATGTGCACATATTGAGGGGGAGCAAGTGGCTAAGAGTCTTTCGCGGGTTTTTACAAAATCAAGTAGAAACCGTGAATTGCTTATGACTCAGAATTTGACTCATGAATTGACGAAACATGAAAAGTCGTGAATCGAAAAGACTAGTCCTGGCCGGGTAATAATTTCAAGCTGGTTTACCAGTGATGTAAACGTGTCTCGAAGAGGACTGGTCAAAGTAGATAGTACCGTTTCGAGAAACTCTTCTTAGATATATACTTTGACGGGTCTAACTTCCTTTTTAAGGAATGTTAACAACTTCAAGTTAGTTATTAGGGCTAGTTATCACCTAAAAGCTGATAATGGATCCCTTTAACTAAGCAACGTAAACGTGTCCCTCGGGTATATGTCTATTAAGAGCCGATCAATTCAAATAAGTGCAACTCACCCCGACATGTGCAAATTTCTTTCTTCCTATAAGCACATGTTAAGGGGGAGCATTTGAAAAATGATAAAACTCTCAAGGTGTTAACAAAAATGTGTTTCTTTATCATAAACACCTTGAGAGAATTTTCAATGATTTTGGTTATATGGCGAATGTGGAAAAATACCAAAAGACCGACCACTTTAATTTAATGCATGGAGTTATAAGGATGGTTAGGTTAGGTATATGTTCCCATGATCCACCAGAACCGGAGGGATCTTCCCAGGGACAATCCAATAGATAGATTAGAAGTCCTTAGGAATGATTGAAAAAAGGAGAAAAGTGAGAAAGGGAAGAGTGCCGACTGAGACTGAGCTAGGACTGGAACAAACCCAACAAGGTTCTAGTAAATGAAGTCTCGGTAAGCACTGAAGGGGTTGAAGAATTAAAAAGAAATGAATTGAGAAAGGGTGAAAAGAAATAGCCCTCCAATTATTCAACCTTAGGGCAGAAACCGGGTTCAATTCATATGCTACTGATTGTTACCAAGGTAACATCGGTATTGAAGATAAAGACGTCATGGACCCAGTGACGCACTGCACTAAACCTCCCAGCCACTCAAGTTCTCTTAAAAGAGCTTGTTTCATTCTCACGGGGAACCGGTGTAAACTATCGACTAGTCTCTTAGAGCTAGTTGATATTGAAACAGGAGACCCCTCCCTAGTCTCCGAATAGGATAACCAATGTGCACTTATCGAGTCTAGAGCCAAGAGATGCATCAAAAGATCTCATAGGAACACTTGATACTTCTACACTGGTTGTTCAACATTAAGGACACCAGATGTAATATTTTGAGTCCTACGCAGATCTTAGCAATCTGCCGAGAACACTTATGAGGGAATATACATAAGTATTTCCCAGTGATTGAGTGGAAACTCCTGCCAGGGTCAACATCAAACAGCCCTGACAGCAGGTCACTTCGGTAATCTCTTGTGGGTTACGCTTAGTGTGTTCGGTGGTGTTCCAAAAGGTCTTTAGTCGTAGGGTGATCTCCAGCGACTCACCTAATCGTTGGTGTACTTTGTTATGTCAGTGAAAGCCCTTTCGGGGGCATCCGATTAGGAACGACCTTGGTAAGGATTAGAGAAAGTCTTCACACTATGGTGTTGACGATCTCGAAGTCCAAACTTGTAAATGCCGGTATGTTTATTACTAACCAAGTTTTATGCAGCTCAACATACCAAACTTACCATGTTCACCACCATCACTCTAGTTCCACATGCTCATACCAACATCTAAGAGGAGACGTCTGAACTATTCAACTGGGAAGATCTACTCAACAAAGATGTATGGGCATGTTGGAAAGGCATAATCACACCAAAGACAAAGAAGTTGACGATTGATGTCGATTGCTGAAAAGATGCAGATTCATCATCACATGCTTACACTTCAACATCATGACTCAAGATATCATGATCAAAGAATGGGCTTCGACTATGCTTCCTCAACTCTGATATAGAAGATCATGATCCAGAAAAGTGTAAGCATGACATCACAAAGACTATCACAACCTCACAAAGAGACACATACACTCAAAGATGACTTGAAGCTAATTATATGGATGAAGAGCGAAGAGCAGAGTCAAAAGATCATCATATACATCAAGGAAGTCATCTTGAGTCGTTCATCCATGAAGAATCAACAACTACGAGCTACAAAAGAATCTACAAAGATCCCAATGCAAGAATTCAGAATCAAGATCTAAAAGGGTGACCTCTCTTAGGGGGAGATTGTTAGGAATACGATTTTTGTATAAGAAAGATTCGGTCACCCCAAATATGATTAAGCATTGTTTAGCTCGTAGTAGTTACAAGAGTTAGTAATACGTAGTTTAGAATTAGATTAGTTCACGGAAGAAGGACGGGTCTTTACCCACTGTATGCCTGATCCGCAGCCTAAGTGGCACGCCCAAGTGGCAAAACCCATGTATATAAACCCCTCTCCATCCTTGGAGAGGGTAAGTCTTCTCTCATAATTCTATTTTCTTTTTTTTTGGTTTTCTCTCAAGGCTTCATCTCTTTCTCTCTCTAACTTTCTCTCTCTACATTTCTTTCTTCTTTTCTTACTTGGATCGAACCATACCACAAGGTTAGTCGTGTTTGTGATGTTAAATAGTATCCTACAGTGGGGTAGAAGATGGTTGATGGTGTTCAGGGGAACTGGTGGAGCCAGGTTCAGATATAGGTTCTTCTGTGTCATCCCTTGGTGGAGAAGAGGCATCACTTTCAGAAGATGATGATGAGGTACCTGCATTGTTAGCACCACCAGGCAACATAGCAGGGAGCAAAGGCTTAAATGCCCCCTTAAAATTCCTTTTCATGTTGGCAAAAACTTTCTTTTTGAATGGTATAATCATGTAAGGAAGCTGATTATCTGTCTTAACATTTAACACCATTTGTAAAAACCTTGGATACATTAACTTGGTGGCACTTTTGGAATTTGTTACCATTGCATCAAAGATCATCTTTTAAAAAGTCATAAGTTTTATTTGTGGAAAGACAGATCAATGCAGAAGCAAGGTTGCTACCAAATTGATCCCATCCACCACTTTTAGAACTCAAGCATTGAAGCAAATAGTGGATTAAAAATCTCCAATTTGGAGTGAATTGTCCTTTCCAAAAAGTAAAAGTACCATCAGTAAGATATCCCATTTTCTTTAAACCATTTAAAATCTTTTTATTTGACAACATAGTAATACCTGAGGCATCATTTTGTTGAAGACTACTCCTAATCGAAGCCTCAGTAACAGAGTACTCAGTATTATCTATAGTTGCTCTTAACTCTTGAGTCCCATCAGCAAGAGTTTCGGCAGTGGCAGTCTGCCAAAACTGTTTGACTAGGGAGCCATCATTTGTAGGGTTACACGTTAGAGCATACCTGATGTAGGAACCCTGCATAAAGTCCACGATCTCATGGAAATCATCACTGCCCGCTGGTTTCTTCAAGAACCCTACTTGATTGTGTTTGTCACAGTACTTCATTCTTGCAATGATTCTTAGTGAAATTGATTTTGAAAGATACTGAGAGAAAAAGGCTTTGGTAGGGTTTAAATAACATAGGTGAAAATAGAGTATGCGATTTCCTTGCCAAAAATAGGTGATTCGTTTGTTACAATATTTTAGGAGAGTAAATAAAAGATAAGTATGAAAAATAAAATCAGAATATTATCTTTATATACTTCTTAGAATTTTGTAAATGCTGTAACGGTACTATTTAAATAGTGAAAATCATTGGGCCGATGATCAGTACTAACGGTTACAAAAAGTACACTGCCAGACTTAAAAATGGTCAACCAATAGTAATGATGAGTCACCAGACTTAACTGATGGTCAACTTTAATCCTGATATTTATGAACCAAAGGTCTTGACAAAGCTTCCATGCGTCTTCAGTCCATATATTTTCCTGGAAAATTAGTCAAAAACAAAAAGAAGACAGCAATGTATAGATGCAACCGGACTTAATGCATATGAGTCACCTGACTTAACTTAAAACTTACATTAACCCAAATTACCAGCAAACATGACTTTTAGTATCAAGTTATACATTTAACGTCCCCTTAAATGTAGCTACGTGTTACTATACCAAATGAATTTAAATAACCAAAAGACTTTTGTTAACAATGAAAATTTGTATTAAGTTCTCAAACCAAAACAAACATATGAAAAACTTTGAATTTTCAAAATCAAAAGTCAAATATCCATAAACAATCCTTTCATAAATTATGACTTATTCTAACACAATGCAATGCAATAACCTTGAGAAGGAGTGAAGGCTTTCTCAAAGCTTAATGCCTTTTTCTTTTCTTTGCCTGGGATTCATTTTCAAGCTCCTCACAGATTTTGCTAAGCAACTGACCACCTATGCTGAGAAGAAGGTTGTCAACTGCATCAGTTTGTTCTTCACTTTGAAGCTTTGAAGACATCATCCCAAAGAGCACTTCAGTACTTAGAGGATACACCATATCTGTAAGCATGAACAAATCAACACCTCTCTTTGTTGATAGATGATGAACACCAATTGTATCATATAGCTGCCACAAGAGAGTCCTATCTTGGCTTGGAGAGTGCCAATGCACATCTGCAGGATTTGGTGCATACATTCTTTGAAGCTCCACAAAGAGTTCTTGTGCCTTCACATCAGCTTCCCTTGCAGTCTTGAAATCCAGCTGAACCAGTTTCCATAGAGTATCTAAATCTTCTCTATCACAAGACTTCACCATTGTTTCCATGTTCTTGTAATACTCAGATGTGCCATCAGCACTAGTTATTTTCCAGACTTTTCCTCTTTTATCTCTGCTAATCTTCCAGTCCTCAATCCTTGCTGGAAACAGATTGATGTACACTTCTCTTTCAAACATAGCCAAGGGTTCTTTAAAACCCAGCTTGTGCTCTGAACATCCACTATCAAATAAATCTCTATAGCTTATGTTCTGAAGTGAATGATCCTGCACATAAAAATAAGAGATTAGTTTCTCTTAATGACCCAGGCCTGTGCAGGCTTGGGTCCATTTTGTGGATCTACATATTTGTATGTCTTGTAAGAACAAGATCCACTGATACTGATTTGGGACTTATAGGTGAGTTCATTTTTGAATGATCCCATTTCCAACAGTCTAAGTCCTTAGTAGGAGACCCCCCTTTACCCTTTACAGCATAGGAGTTTGAAAACTTAGCTGTATTGTTTACAATGGGTCTTCTCACAGGTGATTTTGATTTTGAGAAGTTTCTTCTTTGATTAAACTTGTTCACCTGTGGGATAGATCTCCTCACAGGTGAATGAGATTTAGCAAAATGACTTCTGATATTAGGTTGATTCACCTGTGGTTTAACTTGTTGTTCGGGTCTATAATACCCAGAATTACCCATGGGTTGAACAGGATTAACCTTTTGCCCAACAGGTTTAACATGGTTTCTACCAGCATAAAAATTTGGCCTACCAGAATTATCATTGGAATGACCCATATTAACCCTTAACCCAGCAGAATTAACATTTGTTTTACCAGCATTGAGTTGCACTTGTCTAGGTACAAACTGATTAGCATAGTTAACTCTATTCACATTATTCCATACAGGTCTGGCCATAACATTACTAGTATTAACCATTCTTTGTTCTTTAGTTCATTTTCTTTAGCCATTCTTCTTTCATGAAAATCACAATCTTTTATTAAATGACTAATACTACCACAAACAAAGCATCTCTTTTGAGTGAAAACATAACCTCCTCCTAACACTCTATCCTTTTTCACATTCTTATCCTTGTTAGGTGTTTCTGGTTTGTTTTCTTGTTGCCTAGGAGATTTTAAGTGAGACTCACAACTAGGTTGAACAGATTTAACTTCAGACACAATAGATTTATTACTTTTAACTGATTTTGACTCTTCACTAGGAACATTTTCTGGTTCTGAATCAGAGTGTTTAGAGATGTTAGCAATGGACCCTGCACTGTCATCAGATTGACAGGTAGAGTACTCACTAGTTTTATCATCTGAAACACTTGTTTCAGGCACCTGTGGTTCCCTTTTTCCATAGACAAACAAGGAGTCATCAAGCTCAGGTCCTGAATTAGGAGTATAATCTCCACTTAAAGGTGGTGGAACTCCTTTAAAGTTATCAGTCTTAGCAAATCTATTATATACAGGTTTATCTACAGAATCTTCTTCTTTACAAACAAAAACAGTGTTTTCCATTTCCTCTTCATAGCTTAAAACTTCACTGTTTGACTTTATTTCATAACCCAAACCTATTTTACTGTTTGAACTCATTCCTGAATCAATAAGTCTAAATATGTTTTTATGAGAGTTTTCCCATTTATCAATTATGCTCTGTAGATTTTCTTTATCTTTTATAGCTTTCATACCAATCCTTCTATATCTGTTCAGTTTCTCATCTTTTTCATAAATTTCATTTGCCTGAAAAGTAAGTTTCTCATTAAAACTAGCTTGCTGTTTCTGAAAGTTTTTAACTTGGGCCTCTAAGGTTTTAACTACATTATTATAAGCAAGTATTTTAACATCTATTTCTTCTATTTGATTCATTTGTTCATCACAAAGGGCTTTGACACTATTGTATGAATCAATGCATAGTTTAGAACATAGTGATACCTCAGAGTTGGAGCTTATGGCCATGAGAGCATGATTGGTAGATTCCTACTCATCAGTGTGCTCTCCCCAGTTAACAACACCATCATCCATTGTCAGCAAACCAACTTGACTTGTCTCCTTCTTGTGCCCTTCTTCAGGATACATGGAGTCCCTCTTCTTCTTCTCTTCAGAGGTCACTTTTGCTGTACATTCCCTAGCAAAATGACCAGTATTGTTGCACTTGTAGCACTGAAGCTTTGACTTATCAAATCCAACTGGCTTGTTTCCATTGTATCTGATGTTTCTTCTAGTTTTCTTGAAAAATCTTTTCATCCTTAGTGCAATCATAGCCAACTGCCAATTGATGTCCATTTATTCAATATCAACATCATTGATTTGATCAAGGTCATCATGGATAAGATCTCTGTCTTCAGACCTCTTTGCAAAAAGAGAGTAGAGAACTTCATCAGCAAATCCAGCAGGAACATCTCTTTCTCTTAAATTTCTTGAAGAAGAAGCATAACTGCCGGAATTAAAACCACCAGTATTAACTTTGTTAGTACTGGTCTTGCCTTGTCCAACAAAGGCAACATTTGCTGCACTTGAAGATGTCTTTAACCCCCCCTTTGATGTCCTGTTCAAAAACCCTAAGGTTGTTGAATAGGTCATCAATTGACCAATTATCCACATCTTCTTTCAATCTCATAGACACGGCCACAGTTGACCACTCAGCTGGCAGAGATCTAAGGAACTTATGGTTTGCATCTTCAGTAGATACAGGTGAACAATTGAGAGAGCAGATGTTGAAATTTGTCATATCCTTTCTCCAAACCTTTAGAACTGGGAATGGTGAATGCTTCAAATTGCTGCTTGAGAACAGCCTTCTGCATCTTTTTAGAGTTAGCATTCCCTCCAAAACGAGTTTTAATGGCATCCCAGATCTCCTTGGCATCATCCATTCCATGGAATCTTCTCAGATGTTCCTTTGGAATGGCCATTAGAAGTATGGTCCTTGCTTTTCTTTCTTTCTCCACAGCATGGATCTCTGCAGCAGAGACTGGTGGAAGTACCCTGACAGTACCATCCTTGCCCACAGAGATCCTCTTCTTTGAGTTCCCATTCTGAATCACTTTCCATACATCATTATCAATGTATTCTAGATAGTGCTCCATCTCCATGGCCCAGATATCATACTCCTCCTTCTTGAGAATTGGGAGTTTGATATTGGATATAGTGGTGGATGCAGAAACAATTTGTTGTTGCTACTTAGGTTTGCCATTCTCTGATGCAGCATCATTATGTTGTGATTCTACAGAATCACTGTGTGAAAAGAATTCATCAACAGCAGGAGCAGACACCTTATGGGATTGGTTAGTGTTTGAGTGTTTGTGGTTTGTGGTTTCTGTGTTTCTTCTTACTCAGAGTCCCTCTACAGGCTCTTGATTGCGTTATTATCAAGCGGTTGAAAGCTTAAACACGGATCGTTGTCCCAACGAGGGTTGAATTGATCTTGTCACTCGAGTCGTGAGTTATGTGAGATGAATAAGTTTGAAAGATGAGATTTGGTTTTAGTTTATACTACGAAAACTTGTTTAAGACTTAAATGAAAACGAGTACTTGATTAAAAAGAAATAAGTTGAACGATAAAGGAAAACATAAAGCTAAGTAATTCGTAAAAGAAATGGAATTCAAATTGTAAATGAAGAAAGAAAGAAATAAAGAAAATGTTTTCGAGCTTTTGATTTAATTAACTAAAGTAAAGTTAAACTAAAGAAACGATAAAAGGTATAATGTAATAAGACTTAAACTAATGTGAAAAGTAAATAAACTAAGTTAAATAAAGTAAAAAGTTTTAAGAAATTTTGAGGAGTTTCGTTTAGATATGAAAGAAAAGAAACCTCACTCGATTAACGATGAGGTGGGTAAAAGCCAAGCTCGGCTTATAAACAAAAGAGACTCGAACTAAAACTGAATTAAGCTTGACACGAAAGAAAAACTTAAACTTGCAATTTTTAAGATGATACTTGCTAAAGAAAAGATCAAACTTGCAAAAAGATTTTAGACCATACTCGCTATATAAGTTTGATACTCGCAACTATGTAAATAATTTTGATACTTGCAAAAGGTTTAAAGAAAAACGACAATACTCGCTACTAGACCCATACTCGCAATATCACACTTGCCAAGATGAAACTCGCAAGAATAGATTGCTTACTCGCAATATAAGATGATACTCGCTATTTAGGTCATACTCGCAATACAAACATCTCCATACTCGCAGGAAAACAGACCATACTCGCTAAGTAGAAAAATCCCATACTCGCTAATACCTATTGTTCATACTCGCAAAACCAAGAAAATGAATCATACTCGCAAAGCCCTAGAAAGCATACTCGCAAAAAATTACTTTGGACGCTGGAAACCTTTTAACGCGACTAATATGATAAGATTTAATAAAAACTTATTAAAACTAAATAAGAAGCAAGTTTTAGATGTAAAATAAGCTACTAAATAAGCCACAACACAAAATAAAACCCTAACCCATTTATTAAACCATACGAATTAAAAAGACATGCAAAGGTGGTAGAAAGTTTTATAAAAGCTTGTATTAGGTTAAGATGACAACAAAATAAGCTCAAAAGATTAAAAGATGTAAGAAGAAATATTAAGATGAAGAGACAAATAAGCTAAGAAAAGTTTTTAAGACATGAAATAAGAAACTTGCATAAAAAGAAAACTTACACTAAGACAAAATTAAAACTAAGACTAACCAAAAACTAACTAGCCTTCCAAGACCATACTCGCATCCCAACACTAGCATACTCGCTAAAACTCGAAAATGGAAATGTGATACTCGCGACAATGGGAAACTGAAACTCGCTATCATTGAAACAAAACCATACTCGCTATAAAAGTTGCCATACTCGCAGATATAGGACTCATACTCGCTAACTTTCTTTGCCAAGGTTGATACTCGCAAAGCTTAGAAGCATATTCGCTATTAAACAGACTTGATACTCGCAGAAACTTAGACAAAACTCTTACTCGCTAAGACCTAAAGTCATACTCGCAAACTACAAAATTTTTTATTCCCTACTCGCTAAACCCTAATCTTGGTACTCGCAAAAACCCATTTTGGACACTGGATGATTTTTGTACGTAAATCTAATGATAAAATCTAATAAAAAGTTATTAAAACTTATTAAGAAGCTAGTTTTAATCACTAAAAACTTATATAAAAGCTTGCGACTCAAAAAGAAACCCTAACCCATTATTTAAACCATACGAATTCAAATAAACATGCAAAGGTGGTAGAAAGTTTTATAAAAGCTTTTATTAGATTAAGATGTCAACAAAATAAGATCAAAAGAGATGTAAAGATTAGAAGAAAGATTGTAAAGAGGCGTAAATAAGCTAGATGAAAGGTTTAAGACATGAAAATAAGCTTGCATAAAATAAAACTTACACTAATACAATAATAAGCTAAGACTCAATAAAACTAACTAGACTCTTCACAAATGAGGCTAGGGGGTGGTATTTAAGGGAGCAAGGGAGCTTCCCTTTTTTACATCGTGTACACTTTGCCCCCTAGACTTTTACATTTCATGAAACTACACGTAAACTTCTATTACAAAGCTACTAAACTTTCTAAGAATTAAACTTTGGTCCTTGTAACTTGAGGTAGCGTGTTGACGTGTTCTCTAAAAGTCTTCAAAGATGTAAAAGTGATCACTTGCTCGAATTTGTGAAGCTTATCTTGATAATTAACTTTGAGCTTCGATTAAGCGTCTCTTTTATTTTCTTGAGCCTTTAAGGAATGAATTCGTCGTCACGGGCTTTTCTTAAGTAAATTTCATCTTTGACTTCACTTTCAAACTCTTTTCCACATCTCGTGCTCGTTTTAGGCTTTTTGGTTGATTTCTATGTCGTTTTTGCAATATCCTTACCTGCACAGTCACAAACACAAAAACACGATATCTTTGGCGTTTAACGTTAGTTTTTGTTCTTATAGAGCCTGAAAATGGTGAATAAAAGGTATGTGAATAAGCACATACCAAAATCCCCCAGACTAAGGTATTGCGTGTCCTCACGCAATGTAATCACGTCACGCTTTAAAGATAAATAATTTCACACCTCTCTTTACTAACTTTGAAAAGTAGCAAAACGTTCAAAAGAGATACGAAATCATTTATTCCCTAAAACGCCCCGGTTTTCCATTTTATTCCATATGTTACTCATATTATACTACTTTAGCTTATGACGGTGTGCTTGACTTTTATTATCTTTCAATAACGATTAAGGGTCATAGAGTAAGAACACTACTCACAGAGTCGTGACCGATTGGATAAAATTCATCGTCCCTGATTTTTCACAAGCCCCCAAACTAAGCGTAAAAACGGATCATTGTTTAATTACAAGTTAGATGCTAACGCTACCCATGGAAGTTACTCGTGTACCGCTTGCTCCCATTTTCCTATTTTTGTATCTCATTATTTTATTTTTGTGAGAGAAATGAATTTCTTCATAAGCAACTCGTTTCATAGTTTTTAGTCCGATAAAGATACCAAATTCATACGCTAACCAGTGTCTGCTAGACTGTACTTGGTACTAGCAGACTTAACTATCTACCCGACTTAACTAACTATCCAAACTTAAGTCTGGTTACAAATAATTCCCAACATGGCAGGTAATGCTTCTTTTTTTTAATGGCAATGTGTGGTTTAATATGAATTCCTCTAAGTTTTTTGTTTCTAAATCTGGTATTATGGTTAAAACTGTTAATTTTGGTTCGATTATTGATTCTGGTGCTAATCAGCATTTAACTGTGTCTACTGATGGTATATTTAATGTGGTTGATGTGTCTGGTCTTGATATTACTGTGGGTCATCCTAATGGGACTCTTGCTAACATTAGTCATGTTGGCAACCTTAGGTTGACCTGCAATGTAGTGATGTATTATGTGTTAGTTGTTCCTGACTATTGTGTTAGTCTATTATCTGTGAATAAACTCATTAAAGATAGTAAGATGTTTATTGGATTTGATGAGGATAAATGTTACATACATGACTTGAAAAGGCAGACTGTTCTGGGGACAGGTAGTGAGTCTGGTGGATTGTATTTGTTTGATATGCATAGTGGCAATTCTGTGAGTATGTCTAATATGATTATGTGCTTTAATGTTTCCAAAGATTTGTGGCATAGCAGGCTTGGTCATCCTGCAAATCAAGTTTTATCTGTTCTGAAAAATGATTTAAAATTGACCAAGTCTGTTCATGTTACTGCTTGTGAAACCTGTCATAGGGCTAAACAAACAAGGGAACCCTTTCCTTTGAGTGATCACAAGTCTGAGACTGTTGGTGAACTTGTTCACTTAGACTTATGGGGTCCTTATAAGGTTTCTAGTAGAGAAGGGTTTAAGTATTTCCTAACCATTGTTGATGATTTCTCAAGAGCAGTTCGGGTTTATTTACTTAAATCTAAAGATGAAGTTTTTGATGTCTTTGTTTCATTTACAAAACTGATCCATAATCAATTTAATGTTTCTATTAAGACCATTAGATCTGATAATGGATATGAGTTTATCAATAAGAAAATGTTTGAACTTATTAAAAACTTGGGAATAATTCAACAAACTTCTTGTACCTATACCCCTCAGCAAAATGGCATAGCTGAAATGAAACATGGGAACCTGCTTAATGTAGCAAGGAGCCTTATGTTTCAGGGGGAATTCCATTATGCTTCTGGTCTGATTGTGTTCTTACCGCTCTTTATTTGATTAACAAGTTGCCCTCATCTGTCTTAAATGGTAAAAGTCCTTATGAAGTTGTTCATAAGATAAAACCTGATTTGTCTCACTTAAGGTATTTTGGATGTCTTTGTTTTCAAACTGTTTTGAATAATCATG
Source organism: Artemisia annua (assembly GCA_014162995.1). Taxonomy (NCBI): domain Eukaryota; kingdom Viridiplantae; phylum Streptophyta; class Magnoliopsida; order Asterales; family Asteraceae; genus Artemisia; species Artemisia annua. Next base: position 35,058 of record LBNU01032856.1, read on the forward strand.
ATAAATTCACATCTAGGTCTAATAAATGTGTTCTTATTGNATTTAAAAGGTGTGGTTGTTGTATGGAGTAAATGCACATTAATGGAATGGCTGAAATGATTGAAAAGACAAGCCTTAATTATTAGTGTCTACTTCATTTACTATAGTGTGCTACCTTCAAGTGTGTGCTACTTTAAGTGTGCTACTCCGAACTTGATATTTAAAATAAGTAGATATTGTATATTGTACCTTGTAAGAAAAAACACAGAAAGACAAAAACACAAAACTAATGGCTAGTACATCTGATCCCAAGATTAGCTGTTTGCTAGTGTTGGAAGAAGAAGTAACATACGGTTTTACATTTTCTGAAAATACAACATACAAACAGCTAATATGTAATGTGAGAAGGGTTTAAGTATTTCCTAACCATTGTTGATGATTTCTCAAGAGCAGTTCGGGTTTATTTACTTAAATCTAAAGATGAAGTTTTTGATGTCTTTGTTTCATTTACAAAACTGATCCATAATCAATTTAATGTTTCTATTAAGACCATTAGATCTGATAATGGATATGAGTTTATCAATAAGAAAATGTTTGAACTTATTAAAAACTTGGGAATAATTCAACAAACTTCTTGTACCTATACCCCTCAGCAAAATGGCATAGCTGAAATGAAACATGGGAACCTGCTTAATGTAGCAAGGAGCCTTATGTTTCAGGGGGAATTCCATTATGCTTCTGGTCTGATTGTGTTCTTACCGCTCTTTATTTGATTAACAAGTTGCCCTCATCTGTCTTAAATGGTAAAAGTCCTTATGAAGTTGTTCATAAGATAAAACCTGATTTGTCTCACTTAAGGTATTTTGGATGTCTTTGTTTTCAAACTGTTTTGAATAATCATGATAAATTCACATCTAGGTCTAATAAATGTGTTCTTATTGGTTATTCTTCGGTTAAAAAGGCTTATAAACTTTTTAATCTTGATAACAGAAGTATTATCTTTTCTAGCGATGTGAAGTTTTAGGAAACAATATTTCCATTTAAAATGAAATCCAAAACTGTCAATGATACAGTTGATGATTTGATCACAAATGATACTGGTCATTTGACATTTTTTGACTCCAAAACAAATTCCCAATGATGATCTATACTATCTATAATGAAAAAATGGTAAAAGTGAAATGTTGAGTTTTCAACAATAGTCAAATGAGAGAGAAAAGTGAAATGTAATTAATACTCTTATTAAAACACCCCATTACTTAAAAGTACAATGATTTATTCACATTGTACAACCAATTAAAATACAAACCGGGTTGACCCGGGACGCTTCAACCCGCGCGGGTTGACCCGGGACGCTTCAAACCCGCGCGGGTTGACCCGGTTTAATTTGACCCATTTCCGACCCAACCTAGCAAGTTGACCCGGTTTAAATCGACCCATTTTTCGACCGAAACGGTTCAACCGGTTGAACCACCCGGGTCGAACCGGGTTTTAAAACATTATCCATTACTTAAAGGTACAATGATTTATTCACATTGTACAACCAATTAAAACACAAACCGGGTTGACCCGGGATGCTTCAAACCCGGCGGGTTAACCCGGTTTAATTTGACCCATTTCCGACCCAACCTAGCAAGTTGACCCGGTTTAAATCGACCCATTTTTCGACCGGAACGGTTCAACCGGTTGAACCACCCGGGTCGAACCGGGTTTCAAAACATTATCCATTACTTAAAAGTACAATGATTTATTCATATTTTACAACCAATTAAAACACAAACCGGGTTGACCTGGGACGCTTCAAAGCCGGCGGGTTGACCCGGTTTAATTTGACCCATTTCCGACCCAACCTAGCAAGTTGACCCGGTTTAAATCGACCCATTTTTCGACCGGAACGGTTCAACAGGTTGAACCACCCGGGTCGAACCGGGTTTCAAAACATTATCCATTACTTAAAAGTACAATGATTTATTCATATTTTACAACCAATTAAAACACAAACCGGGTTGACCTGGGACGCTTCAAAGCCGGCGGGTTGACCCGGTTTAATTTGACCCATTTCCGACCCTACCTAGCAAGTTGACCCGGTTTAAATCGACCCATTTTTCGACCGGAACGGTTCAACAGGTTGAACCACCCGGGTCGAACCGGGTTTCAAAACATTATCCATTACTTAAAAGTACAATGATTTATTTACATTGTACAACCAAATAAAAACATATCTATCAAATTAAATACGACCAATTAAAACACAAACAGGGTTGACCCGGGACGCTTCAAACCCGGTGGGTTGACCCAGTTTAATTTGACCAGTTTTCGACCCAACCTAGCAAGTTGACCCGGTTTAAATCAACTCATTTTCCGACCAGAACGGTTCAACCGGTTGAACAACCCGGGTCGAACCGGGTTTAAAAACATTATGTTTAATTCCCAAATCTTAAAACTTTTGTTATTTTCCGTTTATAACCTATAAACTTTTTTTATCAATAAACTATCTATCGCTATAAAATCCCGTTGCTATGCACGGGTACTCGTCTAGTATTGGTATTATACCTGATGAGGAAGGTAGTCAATCATCCTCTAAAACAGATAATATAACAGATACTATGAATATAGAGGATGAGTCTGTGGTATGTGCTTATTCACATACCTTTATTTGACCATATTAAGACCCAAAATGACCAAAAACTAACCAAATATGCCAAATATATTGTGTTTTTGCATTTGTGATTGTGCAGGTACGGATATTTCACAAATGGACATAAAATCAAGAAAAACCGTAAAAAAACGAGCACGAGAATGGAAAGAGAAGAAAAAGCCGAAGTCGGGGAAGGAATTAAGCTCAAAATGTCAAAAAGACCCTTGGGAAGTCAAAGAATGTCAGAAATTATCCTTGGAGCAAACTTTGAAGAATTGGCAATATTGGTCCTTCAACTTTCAGCAATTGTCATATTTGGCCCCTTGAAGATATTTTGAAGAAAATCACAATTCAAGCCCTCCAAGAATCAGAAGAAGTCAAGTTTAGCCCTTGGATATCATTTTTCAGAAATATAGAAAAGGTCCCTATAGTTTTCAGAATTACACATATGGTCCTTGGAATTTATCTAAATCCTAAATCCTATAACAAAATTGTTGATGCAAATAATGTCTAAAAACGTTATTCTCATCTTTCGATATCTCTATGTTTTGATGATAACAACATGTGAAAACATCTTACGTCAAAACTAACGTAAACAAGTTTTTAGTCGATATATCCGATTTCTACGTTAATCACTCTAGGTATGAACAAACAAATTTACAACTTGACAAGTGATCAAAGAAGTGAATTTGTGTTTTGAATTTCACATTTTTAGCTTGACAAAACTTTTTTTTCAAAAATACATTTTACAAATTATTTTTGAAATATAAAGAAATGTTTTATTTGGGAAATTCATTTAAAAAATCCCAACAGCTATATTTTACCCAAACCAGCTCCAAACTCCTCCAAATAAAATTTCACCACTAAAGACAAAATCTGGAGCATTTTTGTCTGGCACGGTACCACTAAATTTAGTGGTACCGTGTGACAATTAGTGGTGTCGTCCCCTTAAAACGGTCAGATTTCCAGATTCTATGAATACCACTTCATTTCCCAGATTTTGGCCATCCTTTCACACACATAACTTTCTGTAGTCATATCCTCAATCACCTAAACTCTCCTTTGATCATTAGTTAGTTTTCTTTTGTTTAAAAAGTGATTCTTTCATCCAACCAAGAATCATCTACATACCTCTACTAGTCAAGAGAAGAACACAAAGTATCAAGAAGATACAAGGTGTTGGTGTCATAGAGTAGTGCACTTGCATTACAAGTTGTCTACTTTATTGTATCTTGATATACATCAAGTGTTTTAGTATTTCTTAGTTATTGTGTTGATCATTGTGATCTTGTTGAGATCTTGGGGATCTCTTAAGTGTTGAGTGATATAGTATTGATCAAGTGGATCAAGAGTAGATTGTGAGGATTGTGTGGATCTTGTGAGAATCATGTAAATTTGTGTGAGGATCGTGTTGATCGTGTGATAAGTTAGGATCATGTGGATCGTGGTAGATTGGTACTAGCTTAGATTAGTACTCGACATCTAGCTTAGTGTCGGAAAATAACGTAAGCGACGTTGTACGGTTTTCTCCGCCTGAAGGGAGTCTTGTTGATATAGTGCTAGAACTCTCGAGTCGGATACTCGGTGAGTGGAGTAGGGCGAAGAAGAGCTTCGTGACCGAACCACTATAAATCTCGTTGTCTTGGTTTGATCTTTCCATCTCTTCTCTTTACTTACTTATTGCATATTTGTGTTAGTGTAGTGTTGTGTTCATATTGGTGTTGATTGATTTCATCTACAATTGAATCAAAGTTTTTCACAAAGTAATTTTTATAACTAAAGAAAAAGAGTCGGTAAACTATTCAACCCCCCTTCTAGTTTCCCACAATTGGTATCAGAAGCTACGTCAGGCAAGATTTTAAAGTAAACTGTATTTTAAAACTTGAATCGATCAATGGATTTCGACAAATATCAAGAAGGGCAATCTATGCAAAGACCACCATTTTTTGAAACCGAATGTTTTATTTATTGGAAAACAAGATTCGAAACGTATGTGAAATCAAAAGACATTGATCTTTGGCATGTTATTACCGATGGTGACTTTAAACCTATTGAAAAAGATCCAATTACTAAAAAGGATCATATTGTTCCATATGATCAACAAAGCGATAATCTTAAAAGAAAATTAGCCAAAAATGATGAGGCTAAAATGGTAATTTACAATGCTTTACCCAAAAAGGAGTTTGAAAGAATTTTTATGTGTAATACGGCAAAAGAAATTTGGAAAACTTTATTGGTCACTCATCAAGGTAATAATCAAGTCAAAGAGAACAAGATTGATCTTCTTGTTCAACAATATGAATAATTTTCCATTCCGGAAGATGAAACCATAGATAGTGCATTTGCTAGATTTAATACTATTATTACTAGTCTTAAAGCTCTTGACGAAGGTTACTCTAGCAAGAACTATGTTAGGAAGTTTCTTAGGGCTCTACATCCAAAGTGGAGAGCAAAGGTCACCACCATTGAAGAATCAAAGAAATTGGCAACGTTATCACTTGATGAACTTATAGGAAACTTGAAAGTTCATGAAATAATAATCAAGAATGATTCCGATATTGTCAAAGGCAAAAGTGAGAAAGTTAGGTCTCTAGCATTAAAATCTAAGAAAGAATCTAGTGATGAGGAAAGCTCGTGTCTCGATAGTGAAGATGAAGAGTATGCACTAGTGGTTAGAGACTTTAAGAAGTTCTTTAGAAGAAGAGGTAGATCTACTAGGCAACCTCGTGACGATAGGAAGTCATTCTCTAAGAACCAAGATGATAAGAAAGGAAAAGGCGATAGAAAGTGTTTTAGATGTGGAGATCCCAATCATCTTATTGGTGAATGTCCTAAACCACCAAGATCAAACAACCAAAGAGCCTTTGTAGGAGGCTCTTGGAGTGATAGTGGTGAAGAAGAAGAGGAGAAGCCTAATGACGAAACATGTCTCATGGCTCAAGCTTCTAACGAGGTACATTCCGACTCTTCTTATTATAGTGATGATAATTTGTCAATAGATGATAATATGCTATATGATGAATATAATAAATTATGTGAGGTAAGTACTAAAATCATAACTAGGAACAAAGCACTAAAAGCAACATTGCATGAACTAGAATTACAAGTCTTAGAACAAAAAGATCAACTTAAAAGAATTGAGAAAAATAAATAAATAGATGTTGGATGTAAGTCTTGTATAGATCTTAAAATAGAAAATGAAAAACTTAAAGAAAACGTCGTTAAAATCGTTAAGTTTGAAAAAGAAACACAAGCACTCAATGGCATGCTTGAAAATGTTAGATTTAGTGAACATGTTGGAGCAGGTTTAGGATTTGATCCAAATAAGGCATCTACTAGTGAAATTAAGCAAGTTAAATTTGTTAAATCTGGTGAAGCTGATCTAGCAGATGATGGCACCTCAAGTTTTGGTAACAGCACCACCGAACATAGTGGTACCATGGTACCTACCTGTTAAAGCTAGAACAGGGTCGATCTTAAAAAATAACTTAAGTCCTAAGCCAAGTCATATAGTAGTCAATAATGTTGAAATACCTGTAGCAAGTAGAAAGGAAGTAAAAAGATTTTATAAATCTGTGTCAACCTCCGTAGATGGATCTAAAAAACATGATACTAGATCAAAGACTCCTCCACCGAGACAAACAAATGTTCCCAAATCTCGGCCTAGAACTCCTCTACCGAGAGGTAACTTTACGAGACCAAGTTATCCAAGTAACTATCCCGTAACTTGGAACAACCGTCAACAACAAAGTTATCTACCATGGGATATTTATCCTTCATTCCAACATCCAAACCAAATGCATGAAATGCATGAGATGTTCCACACTNTAGATCAAAGACTCCTCCACCGAGACAAACAAATGTTCCCAAATCTCGGCCTAGAACTCCTCTACCGAGAGGTAACTTTACGAGACCAAGTTATCCAAGTAACTATCCCGTAACTTGGAACAACCGTCAACAACAAAGTTATCTACCATGGGATATTTATCCTTCATTCCAACATCCAAACCAAATGCATGAAATGCATGAGATGTTCCACACTAACGACCCTAGACCCATGAGATATTGGGGACCAAATGTTTTAGTCTTATCTTACTAGATAGTTATGCTTGAGAATCAACTTGAAATCCGACAAAGGATCTACTCAATGGATGTACAAATGGTGAAGGATAATTCAAGCTTTATCTCATCTCTCTAAGCATAACAACGAGGATAACATCATAGGCTAAGGTAAGTTTTCTCAAAACCCCCTCTCTACGTGATTAGTTGTGAATGTAGTTTTCTTGAGAACTTTCTTTGCTAGTATTAGTATAAAGGACATGAAAAGTGTTTGTCTAAATGGTTTCAATCAACAAGGAGACATATGTAGTACAATCTCCAAGACTTGTTGATTTCTAAAACCATATCATGTGTTAAACATGAGTATACCATGAGAATGGTGGATAACACACATTTCATGAAGAAATAAAATTCACATTGCCTCACTGTTCAAAATATACGTGGATAACACTATATTAAACTCATCTTGTCCGGAAATGTACAATGATCGACTTAAGATCATGCGTGACAAGATCGGGAGAACATGAGGAGTGAATTAAAATTATTTCTTGAATCCTCATATAATAGTAATTGCTAAT
>LBNU01032856.1:42703-72953 GCA_014162995.1 Artemisia annua
AAGTAAAGCTTTCCTAAAACTATCCTTACTAACAAATATTATCCGTGGAGTTGAAAGCTCACTGAAGTCGTTGATAGTGAGAATGCGGATAATACTTAGCTACTAGGACATGATAGGTTACTCTATCACTCGGCAAGTAGGCCCGAAATCATGCTTAATGTCCGCCTTTAGGTCCGTTTGTAAGAAGATCTTAAAAACTTCTTATATTAAAAACGGTTGAATACGTCATCCGATGTATTCAAGGCATTATACATTTGGGAAGTGCGCGATCCCAAGGAGATTAGTGTAAAGATCATGATTTAACACTAACTCTGATGGTGCGGGAGATTATGTGGATTGATAATGTACAAGTTATGTTTGTACCTTGATACGTTGTTTCTAAACTTCTTGGTTCACCAAGAAACAAACAACTTTTACTATCTCAACAACTAAAGCCGATTACGCAAGCGCTGGAAAGGCATGAAATGAAGCACTATAGATGAGACAAGCTCTAATCTCTCGATGATACTTCCATGACGACATCTTCATGACGCGCTACAGTAAAAAGAGATTGACTTGACCATAAACTCCATGATTAGCTCGTGTATTTGACACTTCATGATAGTCATAATCTCGGTCACTCTGATGTTCAATGAGGAAACATCTCCTTCGAAATGGAATACTCATTTAACAACATTGTTGACATTCCATTCCTAACCCACTCATGACTATTTATATATTTCATTGGAAATATTTAGGTCATCTCATCACAACTCATTTTCTTCGTTTAAATCCTTTGGATTCATTCCAAAAAACCTTTCATGACTATTCAAATGTTTCACTGGAAATATTGAAGTCATTCCGCGAATATTTCTTATGACCATCTACTCATTTCTTCGTAAGTGTCTAATGAATCATTCGTAATCAAGTCTAGTTTCTCGTGTCATAAGAATTTATTAGGTATAAATTCTATTCTCGTCTCAAAAAAAAAGTCACACTAAATAAGTAAGACTTTTTTTTGTCAAAAATCAAAACCGGACAGAAAACTGCCATAGCAGTGCACGACACCACTAAAATTAGTGGTACCGTGTATCTGCTGAGACGCGTTTTCTTTCTTTCTTCCCTCTATTCTCTCATCCAAACACTACCAAAAACTCTCCCTTGCTGCCATAGCCGAAAACTAAAACAATAACTCCAACACACACTTGTTAATCAAGATCGAGGCATTGCAATTAAGGATAATCATTCACTACATCATACTCAACACAAATTGTAAGTCAATTGAACCTAATTTCCTTTATTTTAATTCTAGGGTTTGTTCATAATCACAAAATTGAATCGAGGCTTTTTCAAAATTGATTGAATTATTATGCAATTAGGACTAGGATTAGACAATGTAGAACAAATGTGGTTCCCTAAACATAAGATTTGCATTAACCCACTTATATCATTCACCCTAGGTCCGAATTTTGCCATTAAAATTCGAAGTAGATTAAGTATACTTAGTGGAATCATGTCTAGGATACTTGAAAATGGATTAGAAGTGATTAGCTTTTCAATTTTAAAAATGTTTTTGGCGCCATGTTGACGAATTTGCCAAACGCCCCAATTCCATTATTTTTTGAAAAAGTTTACAAGAATGACTTTTCTTTCATTATGGATACAAACTAAAAACGTTTTTACGTTGGTATGTGGAGTCAACAACACTTCGATTCTTGACGACTTCGAGTGTTCTTCTCTTGCACATGATGTAGAGGATGACGGGATCACTTATAAACACATACCAAAAGAGTTATAATGATCAAAGAGGAAGAAGGAAAGACATGAAATTTTTGTGCAAAGAGGATCAGTTTTTCTGGTGAAAATAGGTCAGTATTTATAGANTTATTTTTCTTATTAAAACATTTCTTTATAAACACAAAAATAATTTGTCTAGTTTATTTTTGTAAAAATGTTTTGTGATATTTATAAAATGTAAGGATTAAGGACAAAAAAGATTTTCTTTGATCACTTAACAAAGTAGGTAAAGTGTTTGTTCATACCTGAAGTGATGTCGAGAGACGTTGATGTGTGAACGAGTAACTTGTGCACTTTACGTTATGTATTACAAGTTACACGTTTGTCATCATTAAAACATGAAGACATTGTATAGATTAAACGTCGTAACGTTTGCACTAACAGTACCAATATTTGCGAATGGAAATGTTTACAAGACTAGGAATCCGAAATCAAGGATTCGCCCATAACCAATACCGTAGTAACAACCAATAATTCCAATAGAAAAACTAAACAAAATACTTCTGTAATGACCCAATGGAATCCACAAAAAAATTCTGTAAATTCAACGAGTGAACCAAAGGTACACGAACAAGGGTGTTTGGAATAAAGGTTTGTTAGACCTTAATCCCAAAATCCTTCTTCCAAGTGAGGTTCTTGGGAAGAGATGATTGTGTAATGAGATGATCTGTTCCTATGCGTTTTTGGTGCTATTTATAGGCTTAGGAACACTTGGGGACCAAATGATCAGATAGGAATTAATGAGAGTCATAAATATGCAAGCTGATGCAGATCAGACAAGAAGTATGGCGTTTTTTCTAGGTAAAACCGTCGGTTCCAGGGGTGACACCAGACCAATTTTGTAGATAATTCTCTTAGCTTTCCGTGGTCGCTTGAATCACCTAAAACGGAGTCCGTATGCTCAACTTATGGCCAAAACAGTGGAGGTGTGTCGGGAGATCTTTGACTTGAGTTTCATTCTACGTTTAAGCTTTTATCTTTACTTTTGATTCTTCCATGACACCGGCGAACATTGTTCCTAACACCAGCGGGCTTCAATACTTTTCTTGGCGCCAAAGGGTCATTAATTGAACTGAATACCGGCACACTTTATTCTTGAGATCGCCGTACTTTACGATGCTAAATCAGACTAAATGATTTAATACGCCTCCGGTAACCGACGTACTTGGGCAGGAAGATCGGCGTACATTTGCTTTATATAGACTTTTCTTTGCTTTAGCTTAGACTTAACTCGATGCTTGTAATTTGTCTTGCTTATAGAGATTCTTTGTCGACTGGACCTGAAATGTATTTTCATGCAATTAAGTATCGAAAGTTCATATAAATCAACAATATATAAGCATTAACGCACAGATAACGCGCATAGAAATATATATAAAAGGACCGTTATCAAACCCCCAAGTGTCGTAAATGATTGTAATGTTGTTTGTAGTGTCAAAGTCCAATTTTTACGTATGTATATTAGCTATGCTCAAGTTGTGTTTAAGTTGAGTTGAAAATGGGTAAAAAAAATGGGTGTTTGGCAAAACACCCGTCGCTTGGTAAAGTATGTGTTCAAGGGTCGTTTAGACCACAAATGTTTATGGAAATGATGTATTATGTTATGTTAAAGATTTATGGAAAGTTTCATTAATTGTCAAGTTATAGAAGTTGTTTTTCGGAAAATGGGTCAAAAGTGTGTAAAAGGAATATGCAAAAAAGGTGTGTTTGGGACAACAAGTAGTGCAGAAAATGGGTCATGTTAGAAAAATCGCGTCTTTTAATTCGTAAGTCGTTAGAAGTCGCACCACCCGTCATTTTAAAGATAACTGAGTCTGGTTTCATTTAAAAATAGTCTTAATGGCTTGTTTTGTACTAGATTGTTGTTAGTTATTTAAAGAGTAACAAAATGTCAGTTTTGGGTCATGTCGTTTCCGTGTAAAAGTTTAAAATTTTGGTTAAATCGGGCACGGGGCGTAACATGATACATAATGCTATTTATAGCACTAAAAGTCAAACATAAAGTCAACAAACTACAATGCTACACTACTTCTTATGTTACTACTTTTATACATTACTACTACACCACTTACAGTTACAATAGAACATAGCTGCTACTACGTTTATCCACAATGCACTTGGACTCTTTAATGTAGCTTGAACTTTGAAGGCTTCATTGACTTGCATTGTTGTGACACATTGTGAACTTGATGTGTTGATGAACTGGCATTGGCGTAACCTCCTTTACTATCTTTCTCATTCGTATTGTTAAATTGATCTATAAGGCATATTCCTCGATCAGCCAACATAAGGGCCCCAAGAGCAAGCATCCACTTCCGTGTAAATGGGTCCTTAACTATGGCTACCATTTGGCTTGCAACTGATTCCATTTGTGTAGACTGTTCTCTCGCCAATAAGTTTCACATATCCGCAAAATAAAAAAGCTACAATTAATGCCTTGATAACGCCCTAATTATACATATTTTCGGGCATGATATTACATGTTTTACTATCATTTCTTGTGAACTTTCGATACTTAATCGCATAAAATGTGTGCAGGTTCACTCGAAGGTACTCTTGAGCAAGACACATCAAGAATAAAGGTATTTTAGCAAATAAAGCCAACAATAATAAAGTCTACAAAATAAGTCCAAGATTTCTACACAAGTGCGCCGGTTTCTCTTCTAAGTACGCCGCACTTGCCTGCTCGGCCAAGAAAATTCAGAGGCAGTTATTAATAAAAGTACGCCGGTCTTATGATTTATGTGCACCGTACTTCCTCTACATTTATAAAACTTTGGCGCCAAGATAATAAACAAGTGCGCCGAACTTGCAATCGAAGTACATCGTACTTCGCCTATCAGAAGGATATATAAAGAGCCCATTTATAGGCATTTGAGCCTCTCCACTCTCCAAATAATTTTCACTAAATCAGTCCTAAGAAGTTACGAAGTAAGAACGTGTGCCCGAGCAGAGAAGCAAAGTTAGATTGGATCGAACAAGGGTCAAATATACCTTTTGGTGTTAGAATTTTGGGTTGCTTGTGACACTTGTGTAATCCATTTGATCATTCCAACTCGTATGTTTCTTGTTTACTCTTCTATTACTAATATTATCATGAACTCGTTAGCCATGAGAGGCTAAACCTCTTGTGATTGCTTGGACTTGTAAATATAATAAAGTGATGTTATGATTATGTTTTGATCTCTATCAATTTCAAGTTTATGTTATGAACTATTATATATTAAGTTTTGCCATGTTTATTTATCACTACTGATTGTGCATAACCCGTTGGATAAGGTCGAAAGAACCAATTTGTTATAAGCAATTCTAAAAGCTTGTCAGCGCTTTTAGCCTTTGGTTGGAGAAATCCGCTTATGAGAATTGGTAGTAATCTAGATTTAAGATACAATACTAATCAAGTGAGAAATTGCTTGATTAGGTAAACCTAAATTTTGAATTGAACCTAACGATTTATGAAATGACTCTTTTGACGAAAATGGCTAAGTTGGTAGTTGTAAACCTTATCAACCCAACTGAGATCTAGCATAAGCATCACCACCGAATTATATAAGCTATCCAAGCAATCCATTTCCTTATCATTGAATTTACAGAATTTCCTTGTTTGGCTATTTGTTGAATTACTGTTTTGTTTATACTTTACCCGTGTGTTTGATTTATTAATCGGTGAAACTAGCATTATAAATTTAAAGCTTTCCTTACACATCATGCTTTCTATGTGGATATAAAAGAAAAATAACACACACATACTTAGGAGTTGAGATTTTGCAGTGACAGGTTCACCTAACATCAATACACTGATGTCTCCACGCAGTATGTGTTTCCCCTTCGCCAATTTCTTCTGGCCTCCAAATATAGTGAGTGCTATTGCAGTCTTCACATACCGAAGATTGAGACAAACATGATTGCAAAACTTTTTCCCCGGCTTGCTTTCCTATATCAATGCACCATGCCATGTCATCAATGACTTGGCATTTCTGATGCTTGGGTGGTTTATGATGTGGCAAGACTTGTTTCTTAACTTGTCTATTATATAGTGTAGGATTTAAAATACGATTGTTTTGCAAAATATATATATATATATATATATATATATATATATATATATATATATAATAGCTTACTATATTTACGAAATAAAATAAAAATAAAATAGAAAACCATGAATACATTATAAAAACAATCATTATATCTATATTTTTCATAATTTATATTAAAAGTTGTAATCGTATCTATCATTTAGAAATTTGTAATATTAGTTATCATCATCAGTCGACGCTCATACTTTTAGAATGATAATTAAAAATGGTTTTTAGAAGACCATAACATCGAGCAAACTCGTTTAAAATCAAACCAAACTTATATATGATCTAAACTGGTGTGTATCAGAACTGACTCAGTTCCAATATCGAACCATACTTATTGTGGTTTTTGTTGATCCGGTTGTTAACCGATTCAACCTTGTTTATGGACCAAGCTTATCTTAAAAATTAAAGGTTATAAATGAGGGGAGGTGCTCTTTTTATACTCTCCCATAAAATAATATATAATACTATGAGCATTCTACATATTATTCTATACACTTTTTGTATATAAGGTTATCTATAAAGTTAGATACATCTCTACTAGTTACCAAATATTCTAAATCATTCTAAACATTAAGCTTACAACTATTGGTAAGCCCTTCTTGTATTAGCCCACTATGATAGTGTTTATGTGGTTGATATGGAGGAAGTTGTAGATGGACATATTGGTCTTGTGTCATGTGTGTAATTTAGTACGTTGCATCAAACGGAGGGTGTCGAAGTGTTTACGACGTTATCGAATTTGCGGATATTGGTGTATCAAGCGTAGATGAAGATACTTAATTTGTTATTTGATATTGAAGATTCTAGAGCGTGTTGCTAATACGGTTGAATCATTGAAATTTGGTTGCTCATTTTGGTGAAGTGGAAGAAAGATGTTGTTAGTTTTATTAAAATTTGAAGGTGAAATTTATGCTAGACAAGGGTATTTACATAACTTTTAAAAAATCAGTAAAAGAAATACTACGTAATGTTTTATTTTAGAAATGGGTAAAATGGCTTTCTTTTTTCACCGTTGGCAGATTTGAATTAAGAATAACGAAAGAACTAATGCCATAGCCATTGTGTATATAACATGGCAACCCGTACGTAACCCAAACCTTAATAAAGTCATGTTTCGGGGTGATAATTTGCGTAAAGAAAACTTTGATTTTTCTAAATTGCAATTGGTCTAAAAAAATCTGTGTGCGGTTATGTTTCTATTTCCAAAATATTTTGTGCAATCACTTCCTTTAAAACCTTCTTCATGCTCTCTCATAAAGTCCACTCCTTAACAATATTTTTTTTGGAAATAGTTTTAGGGTTTGAGTCTCTTGCTCACTTCAGCCGATGTCCCATTGGGTTAATAGAGTTGCCAAAACTATTTCTTGTAATATGAACAATAGTTGGTGCCAAAAGACACCCGAAGTCGGGGTGTTTCATCAATTCACACATTTTGTTGATAATGTTTAGGGCTGTAAACGAACTGGACGAACATGAACGGAGGCTTGTTCATGTTCGTTCGTTTAATTTTAACCGGACAAATGAACGGACACGAACGCTTAAACGGACGAATTTTCTTGTTCATGTTCGTTTATTAAGAAAATAAGTTGTTCATGTTCGTTTATGTTCGTTCATTAAGACAGTAAACGAACGTTAAACGAATATAAACGATCGAACATAAATGAACATAGACAAACAAACATAAACTTTATTAAATTATGCACAATATATTATTTTATAAGTGTTGATTTGTTTAAACAAACCAATTTTAAAATTATACAATTAAAGATGTGATATACTAACATAAATAAATAAATGAACATAAACGAACGTTAACGAACGCATAATCGGACTTTCACGAACATAAATGAACGGACACGACCTTTGTTCATGTTCGTTCATTTAACTAAACAAACATAAAATATTGTTCATGTTCGTTTATTTAATAAATAAACGAGCATAAACGAACTTTTTACCGAACGGTTCATAAGATGTTCACTGAACGTTCAATTCATTTACGGCACTAGTAATGTTAGTTATGGAATAGCTAACACAAAACACCCGCTATGGATCAATGGATTGATCAAGATAGATTTTGTATTCATGTGAGAAAAAAAAAAACGTAAGCCACATAAAAAGAAAAATCTTGGAAACCTCGAGAACCCAAACACCAACCTTAAATATTTGATAACGCTCTTGCAGTTTTAAACGTGTGTGACAATCCTGTTAGTTTAATCTCTATGGCTACTGATCTTCAGGNAAATATGAAATGGGTTGATTGTGATTATGGTTTTGTATTGTAGGCATGGTTTATGGATGATGTGCATGAAAACCCACAGCTTCCTCATCATTGTAATCAGGTATGGATCACTTTTTGCATTTATAAATTTGTTTCAAATGTTGTTTATTTAAGTAAGGGGTTATAAAATAGTGTGATTTTGTGAAATTTTCTGATTTTTAGTTGTTGGTTTTGGATTTGTGTAGAATTGGGTGTTTTGCAATGGAAGTTGAATCCCGAAAAGTATGAGGATGATGAGGAGCTGCAGAGTATTAGGGCTGCTAGAGGCTACAATTACATGGTACTAATTTTGCACCTTTTGATTCATTTTTATTTCGAGTTCACGTAATATGAGTACTTGGTAGCACAATTAAAGTATTGGATGTACTAGAACACCTTAAACGTGGTAATTTGGTATTAATTGTCGTCTTTCATAGAATATTTGGAGGTAAATATTATTGCTTTGCTTAGCCGTATTAGAATTTGGTATGTTTACCGCCTAGGTCGATTCTTTAAATTTAAACATCAGTCCAGTTACTAGAGTAGATCACTCCATTGCGTGAGATTAGTTGTTCTTGTATAATCTCGTTATACCCTTCGTACACGCAATTGTCTTCCTTCACTTAATCTGCAGAACGCGCCGAATCATCAACTTCGATTTTTCTCAGCAAGTATTATGACGGTTTCATTAATCGTCTATAATTCCGCTTCCAGCCCTTCACTTAGGGCTTCTTTTTTTATTAAGCTATGCTTAAGTTATTGATGATTGAATGGAAAGACCCTCAGCTCAATCTCTTCACATTTTCAGCCATTCTTTTTAATAAGTACAAAATAAACAACTTTTTATTTGACTTTGTGAATTAAATTATTCATCCCATTAAGACAATTAAGTCAAATTTAAACACCAACTTACACGGCAAGAACTCCTCTAACATGGATTTTAAAAGCACTTGTCATGTGGATTTTGTCATTTGACATACTTCTGCTGCTACTGGCTTAGGTTCCAACGTTCTTGCTTCTCGAATAAAACTACTCGTGGTAATAACTAATAACACCATTACTAACAAACTTAAACACAATTTTATCTTTTTTCTCTGCTACTAATATTCCTTTCTTTATATACTGTATAGAAACTTTCCAAATTGTAAACAGGACGTCTTTACACTTCATCTCCCAGCACCATTCTTTTTCGACCCAATTTCCAAACTAACACACTACTTTTTTTAATAGCTAAGTTATAGATACATGAAAAGAACATCTTTCAACACCATATTCTCTTCATTAGAAAGCCTTCACAACCACTTTGTAAACAATGCTTGTTTTCAATCTCAGATCACCAAAACTAAATCCACCGTTTCTTTTCGTTTTATAGTCTGATTCCTATATATTAGTATAATACTCTTCTGATAATGCAAAAAGTGAAAAATAATACACTGTAACACTGACTAGCAGTATAAAACTGCTTTAATTGATGTTGTCCTCCCGCCCTATACATTAATTTAGCTGTCCATGAAGCAAGTCTTTCTCTGAATATCTCCAATATGAGTGGAGGTGTTATACTGTTTTAGCTTATAATTATTTTATCCTCAATATTCAGTTTATACATGGGCCCAATTTTTTTATTGATTCAGTTTTCTAAATTTGTATACTCCACCGTATACACATAAGGCATCTCCAAATCCTGTACGGCTGTATACTTGCAACTTAGGCCTGCTTCCCAAAGTTTCCTAAAGTAGAGTACACGAAGGTTTGCACTTCAGATTCTACTTATCCACTTATTATATTGTTTGTCAGTTCCTTGTAAAGCCAGAGCGTAACAGTATCACTTTTTTCATGGACCCTGGATTTGCATAATATCTTTCTGTATTTTGTGAAGTTTGGACTGTGCAGTTTTTTTTAGTTTTTGATTTAATTAATATTACTACTGAGGTTTTACATACTCAGGTAGCCCGAATACTGTGCTAAACATAAAGTATTTAGATTAAAGAATGAAGTATGGTGTTGTTAATACAGGGACAGGATTCGTATATTATTAACCTGTAAGAGTTGTTGAACATTGTGAATAGATGGTCGTATTGGTAGGTAAAAAGTTAATTTGGAGGGCAAACATAAGATTTAGGTTTGCACAAATCACTAGTCAAATTATGACCAAGATATATTTTGGATAAGCGAGCAACAGAAAATAAATGCAATAATTCTCTACAATCTTTGTTGATAAATCTTGGGTAAAATGACTTGAATGGGTAAAACAGAAAACTTGAAGCTAAATTGGCACAGATTTAACGTGTCAAATGTTGCCCAAAGTGTATATTTAATGTGTACATTCTGCTAACCGCTTTAGTAAAAATCAAGATTGTAATAAGATAGTCTTTGTAGTCATATTCCACCCATTTAGTTTCGTACTAAAAAAAACCTGTTATGACCCAATGCCTAACCTGCCCCATTTTGCGACATCTACCGAAAATAGTGAGATGCGGTAATATAATAACTAACTTTAGCTTTGGTAATGTTATTTTGTAGGATCTACTGGATTTATGCCCTGAGAAAGTGGAGAATTATGAGCAAAAGTTGAATAACTTCTACACAGAGCACATTCATGCAGACGAAGAGATACGTTACTGTTTGGAAGGGAGTGGGTATTTTGATATTCGAGGCAAGGATGTTCGTTGGATTCGCATTTGGATCAAGGCTGGTGACCTTATCATCTTGCCTGCAGGAATATACCACCGCTTCACCCTCGACACCTCCAATTATATCAAGGTAAACACAGTCAAATTCTGCTTTAAACTGTTTACTCATGCACTTTTGACTTTTAATGTCAAACAAAACCACTTTCCAACTTCAAAATATTATACGAGTGTTTCAAGATTTTATGAAATTGCTCCCATTTTCAAACTTCTTAACAAACGCTATAACTAGAAAGTAAATACAACTAATTTGACCTTTAAAATCGGACGATATTCATAGACAATGAAATTCCTTTTAGAATCCTTTACTGCTATGAACATTTGGATTTTAAAGTCAAACAGGGTCGTACGAACGAGTTTGCCAATCTAAAACAATTAAGTAGGAGTGTCCCGAGATTTCGAGAAACAAACTCGCCCATTTACTTCTAACCATACACTGTATCCAGAAAAGTAAATGCTACTAATTTGACCTCAAAAGTCTATTTGATCTTCTTGATATACACATTGAATTTTGGCATAAGAATCTCGTCTACCTTATGCACTTTTGAGTCTTAAAAATTAAACAGTCATACAAACCACTTTCCCGTTGCAACTTTAGTAGGAACTTCTCAAGATTTTAGGAAAAGAACTGTGTTTTTTAAATTTCTAAACAAACACTATAATTCGAAAAGTAAATGCATAACTTATTTGAGCTAAGTCGATTTGATCTTGACGATACAGAGTGAAATTTTGTTTAAAACTCGTCAGCACATCTGGACATTGACTTTTGAAATCAAACAAACTACCTTTATACTATATACAAATGTTTCAAGAATGCAGGAAAATACTTGAAAATTTTGAGAAGTAAATGTAAATATTTGACCTCATAGTCAAAGAATCTTTTGACAGCATGTTGGACCTTTTTTTTTGGTTTTGAATGTCATCTATCTCACATTATGTACACAACAAATCAATCACACAAGCCCTTTCGTAGCATAGTTTTTGGACGTTATTAACCCACAAGCCCTTTGGACCTTTTTAACCCACAAGCCCTTTGGACCTTATTTACCATAGTTTTTGGTTGGTTTCATATACAGTTAATGAGGTTATTTGTTGGAGAGCCAGTATAGACTGCTTTCAACAGGCCACAAGAGGAGCATCCAGCCCGGAAAAGCTACAAGATTAACTTTGGTCTAAAGATTGGAATGCCTCTTGAGGCTCATTGAACACAAAATTTGAGTATTTTATGTATGTAAATGCTTTATATTTCCTTATATAGCTGCAAACTGCAATGGCCATATACATGTAATTGGAGGTCTAATATTCTTATACTTTTTACTGTCTTTGAATCTTGAATGTGAGATAACGGCAACGCTATGCTATTTATTAGATGCATACGTCTGAATTATTATTTTAGCACTTGTATTAAGTTATCGCAGAATTAGATATGTTGCGCTTTTGATAACTCACATTATAATTAGGAAAATTTCATAAACTTATATATCGGTACAAATACTCATAATATCAGACATATATAGTTTCAGTTCGGCTGTTTGTTACTAGATCCTCAATTTGGTTCATTCAAACTAGATCCTTTGTCCTGACATTACAAAAAGAATTATCTTGTTTCTTATTATTCACCGCTCAGTTTCCCTGATGGCTTCCTTGAGATATGGGACAACTTCAGTGGATGCTAAAATGATATTCTTGTATATGAAAGTATATCTCGTTTCTGCCCATAAGATTCCTGAATATCAACGACAGCCTTCATTTGAGCAAATTGAAATAGTGAAGCTTCAACAACAAAAGGGTAAACGATTCTAGTGCTCATTGAGGAGCTGAATCAAGAAGAGAAAAGGTCGGAATATGAGCTTCACCACCGATCTCTCTTACCGAAAGCACTTCTTCTAACATCTTTAGTCCCAATAACAACTCCACTTGACGCTCATCGATGAGAAAAGTGGCTGCATTTCGACCAAGTCCATTAATTGTTATCGGTCTGAATAGAGCATAGATGAACTAACAGAAAAACAGGCGAACAACACTACACATTAGATATGTCAACACAGAACTTCTATTCCAACAAAATAGCAGTTGTCTTTTTTCCTTTNAACCCTCTATTTCAGGAGGTCGGTGTGGCCATTTTAGGGTTGTTTGCACTTAGAAGAAATTGAACCTGAGACCTCACACATGTTAGTATGATAGTCACAAGCATTTTTGACGCTTGGACATTTCAGAATGGCTTTGTCTAATGTTTTTGGGCATTTCTCAGCTTCATTTTTATATAAACTCTAATGTAAGTAGTTATTGTTTCTGCTAACTAATTTAGATATAATACAATCATTATCAAGATATATAATTAAATCAAGCGGTGTTAAACCACAACAAAATGAACGTTATTAGCGCCTTTCGTTTTGAGCATAATAAGATTCGGTTTGAGCGAACAATGTTATATTGATAGCTCACATACGGAATGATATCTTTCGAACTAAATAAGTCAATTACGAAAGTTTCGTATTCCCGAGCATGTGCTATCACATCCCAAGACTATTCAAGTGATTCATATCAAACGAAGTGTCTTGCTAGCTATTCGATCAAGATGAAGTATTTCATTTCATTGATTGTAGTGAGAGCGCAGTTACGAATCAATATCTTTTGAACTACCTAAGTCAAATGTGAAAGTATCGTCTTCCTAAGTAAATGTTATCACATCCGAGACTTGTTCGTTACTAGCATTATTTGCAAGTGTCAATGTAGTGTTTGCAACTTTATTTTGTATTCTTGCAAAATACATAAACAAGTTTAAAAACTACGGACCTTGCACTTTCAGTTCACATGCCAAGTTATATTTTAGACTTGTTCGTTACATTTCATCGATTGCATATGTAACAGTTAAACTCTTAGAGAAACACAAAATGCAGTTTATGATCAGCATTCACCACACAACTAATCAAACTGGTTTTGATTTAGTTCTCAAGTATAATCACATTATTCAATTATGTACTTGGCTATACTAGATATTTGTAAAAAGTGAGATTGGGTGTGAAGTTAATCCCACATCGCAAAATGAAGGAAATAAATGTTTATATATATAGTTGATAATAACTTTACTGCATATGCATTTTGATAGCATTAAGTTAATATATAGGCCAAAGTGTAGTGTAGTATACACTTTTGTACCTCAAACTTGGCTTACCGGGATTTTTTACTACCCTGCATTATTAAGGGTGCAGTTTAGTACCTTGAACTTATAAACTTGGTTTAAATGGGCCTTAACTCGGTCATGTGATCACATGTGACTTGTTTCCGTTAGTTTTTCTAACGATGGAAACTGGAACTGTTAATTCTTATCACGTAAATTTATTTTTCGTCCTCTTTATTTTCAACTTGCATTTTTTATGGACTAATAAACAGATGATGCTTACTTTCAGGAAACATTAAAAAAAAACATGGTGCATATCCTTTTATATACTCAAACAGATATGCATAGAACAACAGTTATATGTTCCAAATCCAATGCTGACAACCATGAAGTAAAGTTAATATACAAATACTAGTTGGAGAGGTTTAAAACTTTAACGTTCTGTTGATAATTGGATCTATGTTATATAACTTTGTGCGTATTTTTTTTCTTTTCATTTTTATAGGTTCAGGTATCTTACACAGCATTTTAGTTGTAATATTTAGGCTAGACATAGTTGGTGATGATTTGAATGATATAGATATGTTATAAGGGGTATATAGTAATTGGGTTTTAGATCAAAAATGATTTTGATGTGTTGGGTAAAGAGTAAATTCGGACAGCAGACGAAACACGCAAATCGATGTCCGAGATTTTGTAAAAACTGATTTTTTTAATATGATAATGTGAAAGAGCTTATTTTAATGTTCGTTTCGGTAATTTGAACGTCCTGTAACTCCTAATAACGAAGAAGTTATGGTCGAATGAAGTTTTGAAATTATATATATTGTTGGTACAGCTATTAGCAAAGTTTGGGTCTGACCAGTTTCGTAAATCGTGATTTTGGGCACATTCGAAGCCGTTTCAGCCTTACGGCGAAACATGAAAGTTGTTCGGAATGTCGTTTTGCATATAATCTCTTTTGAGTCCGAGTCTTGAAAATGTAGTTTAGCGGGTCAAAACTGAAAGTCAAACTTCTGAAATTTTAGAGTAAATTACACCGTTCGTCCTTGTGGTTTGCGTTGACCGGCGTCGTTAGTCCTTTGACCAAAAAAACTGCACCATTCGTCCTTAACGGGCAAACGTTTGGCGTCATTAGTCCCTCTCTCACTAACGCTTGTTAAGTGTTGTTACACCTGAAGTCCCATGAGGATATACTAGTCATTTCGCAAACCAAAAGGACGAACGGTGCGAAAGGACGAACGGTGCAATTTTTTTTAATACGTTCGTAAGTTTCGTTTTAATACGCTTTCGTCTGTTTTTTTTACTTTTTTGTCTGTTTTTTTTTCGTTTTCGTCTCTTTTTTTTTAAAGTTCCTCTCCCGTTTTTTTTTACCGTTTTCATCCGTTTTTTTTTAATCGTTTTCCGTCCTATTTTATTTCACTTTTTCTTATGTTTTTTTTGTTTTCGTCTCCTTTTTTACGTTTCCTACGTTTTTAACGTTTCATCCGTTTTTTTTTGTTTTCGTCTTGTTTTTTTACGTTTTCTCGTCTGTTTTTTTACTTTTGTATGTTTTTTCGTTTACGTTCGTTTTTTTACAGTTTTTGTCTTTGTTCTAACGTTTTCATGCGCTTTCGTCTATTTTTACGTTTTTATCGGCATTCTTTAACCCTTTTTTTCGGTTTTCCGTCCTGTATTTTTACTATTGTTTCCCGCATTTTTTTACGTTTTCATCCCCGTTTTTCGTTTCGTTCGTTTTTTTTAACGTTTTTCCTCCGTTTTTACGTTTCATCAGTTTTTTTTGTTTTCGTCTGTTTTTTTTTACGTTTTTGGGTTTTCCCGTTTTTTTCGTTTTCGTCTGTTTTTTTATGTTTTCGGTTTCGGTTTTTTACATTTTTTTGTATACATGTTTTATCCATTCTTATCCGTTTTATATACGTTTTAATAGCGTTTTTCACAACATGGTTATTGTGAAAACGTATGGAGGGGGTGAGGGGTGAATACGTTACCGTTCTCAAAAACTTTATACTTTGTTGTATCAAATGTCCATCTTTAGCTTGTTCTAATATGAAAGATGTTACTTGTAGTTTATGACTAACATAACTTAAAACATGTTATCATACAAGTACAATCAACAAGTCACAACACAAACAATCACATAATGCAAACATCAAAGTAAAGCAATAAGTAAAAGGAAATTGCAAACCGTCCACAAACATGTACGAACCTGTGTTGTAGCATACGATGACTCGAGACGTTGAGAGGTGTTGAATGTTTGTTGAGACAAAGTATGATTACAAGTAACTTGTACATTTTACGTTATGTATCAAGTTATACGTTTGTCATCAATCAAAACAAACAAGACTGTATAGATTAAATATCATAATATTTGCACTAACAGGTATATCAAATAATAACCAAAAAACATCAAGTTTCAAAAAATAGAAAGAATAATTACAGATTATTCGCATGAACCTTCAACAACTAGTCCTTTGACTTAAAAAAAAAAAAAAACTCATTTTAAAATATGGGTATGCTAAATTACAACCAAAAAACATCAAATTTCTAAAAATAGAAAGAACAATTACAGGGTATTAGCATCAACATTCAATACCCATTTTGTGAAAACGTATAAAAACGGATAAGAATGGACGAAAACGTATGAAAATATAAAAAATGAACGAAAACGTATGAAAACATTAGAACAAAAGACAAAAACATAAAGAAATGGGCGAAAACTTAAAAAACGAATGAAAACGTAAAAAAGCAGACAAAAACAAAAAGCATATGTAAATGTAACAACACGAATGAAAACGTAAAAAACCAGATGAAAACGAAAAAAAACGGACAAAAACGTAAAAAAACAAACGAAAACGAAGAAAAAATGGATGAAAACGTAAAAAAAAAAGCGTGTGAAAACGTTTGAACAAAAGACAACGGATAAAAACCTAAAAAATGGACGAAAGCGTATGAAAACGTTAGAACAACGGACAAAACGTAAAAAAAAACGGACGTAAACGTAAAAAACAGACGAAAACGAAAAAAAACAGACGAAAACCTAAAAAAACANTATATATATATATATATATATATATATATATATATATATATATATATATATATATATATACTTTATGTACTACTTATATAAAAAGTCAAAGTAAAGGTCAAACTTGTATCCTAATCGACATTAACACGTCGTATGAATTAATTAGAATGGTAAACTATCGCGATTAATTCTTTTCGAGGTCGATAACTATTTGAGGCCATTGATCGATATAAATAGGAAGTCTAAAAATAGGAGTAATTTTTACTAAGTGTCGAATTCTAATTTCTAAAGTAAGTAATAAATAACTAAGTCATTTACTTGAAAATTATTAAGTATTAGATACTTAAATGATGAAAACACGATTTAGTAATAAACTTACTAAAAATGATTTTTAAAAAATGGAATTTTTGAATGAAATGGTCGTAACTTAGTTACGTGGGGTATTGGGGATTTAGTCACACAAGTAGGTTCTCATCACATGTACGTAATAAGTATATATAAGATATCGTCATGACGATGTACGCATCGTCGAACGTAGTTTTCGACTTCGTAACTTAGCGACTATATTTTAGGTCGTGATCGCGTACTAGGATTTCGCGTTAAGAGCCATTGGTTGATCATCGACTTTGATCAAGGTGAGTTCATAGCCTCGCCTTTACTTACTTCAATTATTTTATAAACCTTGCGAGGGGGATACATGCTAGTTTTACAAACTGAATACAAGTAGTTTTTGGTATGCTTGACCCGATTACATGATTATAGACATTGAGTATCTTCTTGCCAATGAAGTCCCTATCATGAACCGTTAATTATGTGTGAACGCTAATATTATGAATATGCATATTTGGCTTGACAAGCCTGACCGGGTGAGTAGCGCTCATTTTCAACGGCCACATAATATTGAGAGATACGTGGTAAATGGCAAATCTTACCTTTTTAGGGCATTATTAAACTAGTCAAGGTTCGGTGTCATGAGCTCAATGCTATAAATCTGATTTCCTAACTTGTATATGCATTACATGTCATTTGAATTATGGGCGTATAACAACGTAGCCCATCGTATTTTTTTAAACTGAATTATCTTGTATTCAACTTATTACTTATTAAACTCTATGATTTCACTCAATCTTTGTGTTGACTTTTTAGCATGTTTTATCTCAGGTCTCTATTAGCTGGCATGTGATGGCGCACGAATATATTTTGAAGACAATGCATCATTATCATTCGATAAATCTGTTAAACGTTTATGTTATATCTTTTTAAGTTTTATAAACTTGTCGGGACCTCTTTGTTAGCTCTGATGTTTTGTTAAATCGAATGATAAATTATTTCAAAACGTCTCATTTAGAATCGTTTTCTATATCTTGTACTGTGAACTAATAGGTAATACCCAAGTGATCCAATCTTCTGCTGCGATATTTTGGGGGTGTTACAGCCATTTTGACGCCGTCATGTGTTATCTCCTGACAGCGTCAGCTTATGCCTGACGCCGTTCTTTTATAAGTCCTCTGAGCCGTCTCTTGTAATCTTAAAAAGTGACTCCCTACTTCAAAATACACATGACGCCGTAAGGTGTTAAATCTTCAAAGTTTTCTGAAGCGACGTGTGTTAATTATAATCCAGTTCCATTCATCAAGTGACGACGTCACCTAGTAAGGCGTGACGCCGTCAGCCTTCCTTTCTGATGGTTTTTCGCAACTTTGTTGTTTTCCTCACTTTTTCGTCAAAATACGTCCAAAAAGTGCCAAATTCTAGATTTCACGTCCCAAGTACGTAAAATGTAAAAAGAAACGATTTGAGGCAATATTTGATCATATTAACACGATTTTGGGCTTAAATGACCCCTTAAAAGGGTACCAAATAAATCCTTATCAAGTACCCTGACAGACAGATGTCTGCTCCTCCTCAGTGGAAGTTACCACGGGCTATCTCAAGCTTCGTACTGCTTCGCGAAGTATGGCGAAGTATATGCTAGCAAATACGTCTCCTTATCTCAGGATTGGTATATGTATGCTCAACAACGATTTTAGACGAAGTAGTGACGACAACAATAAATATTAGTGGAAGTATGCACTAGATATGTTCATATATCTATTCCTATATATAGATGATATGGGGTTTACTTGCTAAAGTAAGGTTGAGATCTAGGTTACCAATGGTTTGCGGGATGAAGCATAGGAAAATATACTCCGTATGTAGATCTTCATGGATCAGATTGGGAATACTCTGTAGGTGTCACGATTCATGTTTTCTAACGGGGTTGTCGGTTCTGATATTGTTGGGAGGACACTCTACGCCGTTGTTGGAATATGGTCTGTCAGGAAATCATGATAAAGAAAAAAAGAATAAGGGGTCATGTATGTATGTAGTTGGAAGTCAGAAGTATCATTGGATCTGCACGAGACCTGACATAACATTTGCAGATACGGTATGTTGGATGGGTTCGATCATGGATTGAACACGAACGTACATATTTTTGTAGATTCTAACTATGCCATGGGTAGATCGATCACTGGCATGGGTTAATAACATGGTACAAGTTTATGATACATGAATATGTAGTGAGCTGGGAAGCTATATTGTAACACATGATGGATTTGTTAATAATTGAAACGAAGTATATTACACTTACTAGAGAATTGAAGGAGGTTACATGGCTAAAGGGACTCTACAGAGTCAAGATTTGAGCTAAGATTAGTAACACGTATTGCTACTGGTGCCTTTACGAAAGCGGTCACCGGTCCGAGGTTGTAACACTAGTTGAAGCTATTGTGTATCGGAGAAGGCTAACTATCACCACTAAGGTAGAAATTGTTAAAATATTAGTGTGTAATAGATATGATATAAGTTTAGGGGAGCTAGTTGTAGTTTAACTCAAATTTATGGAGGTTAGTCTTATATTAGGAAATCTCCTAACATCCTTAATTGTATATTCCTTGTTCCCCAAGGACATTTCTCCGCTTCATTCTTAATAAATAGAGATCAGACAGTGAGAATTTTTTGTACCTTCTTTTCCGGTGTAGGTTTAATAAACGTTTGAGCCTAAATAATCGTGTATGTCTTGTTATCGCTCGATATTAAGGGATCATAACCCTTTATCGAATTCTTGTTGAACTTAGTTTTGATTGGTGATTCCACTCTAAAAATCGGTTAGTTGGAATTATTTTCTTCAAACAGACGAACTTGTTCTTCTTAATCAGGTAGAAATCTTAACCAATACTCCAATGCACCATAATTAACAAGCAACCACTATCAATCAACATTGTCACTATGAAATATATCAAGAGAATCAAACATTCTTCTATGTGACATATGAATAACAAGAACAATTATTAAATTAGTTAAGGAACACAAATTATCTTATTTACAACAGCGAGGGAGCAACCATCTAGTTGTCTACGTTTAGCCCAGAAACGTACGATTCAAGCATCAACATTAGTCCTCAACGTTTTCGCCTTTTTCTGTTCCAATATTTCACATAAAACACACAAGTAATTCTATAAACTAATAATAGAAAAATGAAAGATAGGTCTTTAAATTTTGATGTGATCCAAAGTTAAAGATTGGACATATATATCTCAAATGCGCCTTTTAGGAAGGAAATGCAACAATCGGGCTTGTAACATTGTGAACTCCATCGTTCCAAACCAACGAGCCCGATAGCATTTGTGACCCTATTGTTGCAGTGACCGTCACCAGAAAAGATTGCTTCTCCCCAACGGTTGTAAACACTAGAGTGCTTGGGCTAACATCCACCACGAGACCTGATGGTGAGAATACATTAGCCTGGTACGTTGACTCTCCTAAACCCACATTAGTAACTATCCTGTTAAACATCCGAACAATGATGCCTGATTCATTAGACGAGAGAGCAAAAGAAGGATAGTTTAGGTCCCAAACAGTTGCATTATTAGCTGCAGAGCAAGTAGTTATATCACCGGTAACAATTATCAATTTAATGGCATCGTAACCCTGCCCACATAAAAATGACACGTAATCTGCTTCTCCAGCGTCATAGATCAAACCAGGGTCGACAGCTTTTAAGGGATTGATATGTCCAGAACCATACGCAAATTCAGCATCATTGTTTTTGGTTGGACTCATTGGTGTTGCGGTAGTCATAAGGGCCGACTTTATTGCAGCAGGGGACCAATCATTGTGGAATGATTTAATATAAGCGGCGGCACCTGTGGCGTGAGGGCAAGACATGGAAGTCCCAGAGATAATATTGTATGGGACGACACGTGTGTCTCCCTTAATACCGGTGACGGTTGAATCCTGTGACCATGCAGCTAAAATGTCCACTCCGGGTGCGGTTAGATCAGGCTAAAATGTAACGGAATTAAAATGTTAACCTAAGATGTCTTACGCTTATTTTTTATTCCATATCATAATACACAAAATGTACCTTGAGAATGTCAAGTGTAATTAGATTCGGGCCTCTTGATGAGAAGGAGCCCACAGTGGGAGCAGTTACATCTACAGGTTCAATACTCTTTAGGATGCTTGCAGTTGGTTTCCTATGAAACACAGTCACAACAAAATGGTTCATATGGATTAATGTACGTAATCAAACATTTGAAACTTCTAATATGTTAATTGTGGAATTTAGAGTAAATTGCAATGTGTATGCTATTAGTCGACACTTATTCATTTAGTATATTAGGCCCATTGTTTGTTATTGGCCTAGCTCATTATTTGTGTTTCTAGAATACTCTCATGTACACTATATATTGCCTTGTATTCTTTCATATTAATCAAGGAATTATAACCTTCCAACAGTATGCTAGACTTACGAGGTTGAGTTTATGTAACTTAGAACCGCATCGCCATCTTCGCTGTTCAAATATGTGGTTGGAATAGGGTAAGAAAGGGACCTGTCTTCTCTGCCAAGATCACCTTCAATCACAACACCACTTGCACCAGATAGTAACGCATTTTCTGGTCCACTAAAAGACTTACATACCACAATTTTATCTTTCACCAGAATCGGATCTAGAGAATTAGGTTTGCAGAATCTGAAATTTTTTGCTAAGTATTAGTGATTGTTTCAAGTATATTATTTGTGCAACACATTTACTTTCACTGAAAATTGTTGATTTTAAGGAGATTCATTTGTTACCTAGATTCAGTTGATGTTGAACCATTCATCGTATTAGGGACTGAAGCACCATACACTATCGAATAAACCGCACCATCAAAAGTGTTTATAGCCGGTCCCTGATTAAATAAGTTTGATTATATTAAGGATAATTACCATCCATCATAATATGTTAGAATAAAATGAACACAATTCTCACCATGTAAGTCTGACTGTTACCCAACACAATCTGAGTTAGAAACTTGCGGTCGATAGAGCTAGCAGCAACCGATAACAACCAAGGTGAAACACTACTAGTTGATCNTATTAGGGACTGAAGCACCATACACTATCGAATAAACCGCACCATCAAAAGTGTTTATAGCCGGTCCCTGATTAAATAAGTTTGATTATATTAAGGATAATTACCATCCATCATAATATGTTAGAATAAAATGAACACAATTCTCACCATGTAAGTCTGACTGTTACCCAACACAATCTGAGTTAGAAACTTGCGGTCGATAGAGCTAGCAGCAACCGATAACAACCAAGGTGAAACACTACTAGTTGATCCAAGAGAAGGACCACTGTTTCCAGCTGAACTGGATGTCAAAATGTTATTCTTCATTGCATGAAAAGCTCCAATGGCGATAGGATCCTCAAAATAATCATGAGGGTTTGGACCTCCAACTGAAAGAGAAATGATATCAACTCCATCCGCAATAGCATCATCAAAAGCAGCCAAGATATCGGAATCCTGACAAGTCGTAAAACAGATTTTATACACGGCTATACGTGCTGACGGAACACCGCCTCTAGCTGTCCCATTAGCTAGACCTAACAAGCTTGCGCCATTCACTGCTCGTCCAGCCACTGTGGATGCAGTATGTGTGCCGTGTCCATCGGTGTCTCTTGCTGACAGCTCGTCCCCCGTAAAAAGCGCCTCGGTATTGTAGTATCTTGCTCCAATGAGTTTGCTGATAATATACTAGAAAAGTTAATTTACGACAATTGAAGTTTCCCTAAATCCTTTCGGTGGCACATAAGATTAGTCTCTAAAACACAATCTTGTGGCACCTAGTACATTAACTCTATATATATGTCATTAAGTGGCATTTTTTTTAGCATGAATATCAAAAATTGAATTTAACTTCAATTACTTATTGCATGTAAAATTGTTGGAATCACAAGAGCCTCTCCATCTAGATGGTGGAGGACCGAATCCGTCATCCTTAAAGCTGTCGGATTCTGGCCAAACACCGGTGTCTAGCATGCCAACGATGATGTCGCTTTCAAGGGGTGCTCGTGCGACATCTTGAGGGAAGCCCATGAAGTCCCATGACCTTGTTGTGTGTAGTTGCTTCACTCCGTTTGGGAATACAGACACCACTCCCTTCAGTCCTATATTCAAACGAAAATACAATTCAATTTTATCGCACTACTAACATAATCTTCTTATGATTACAACGATCACTGACATGACTTTCGAGTTATATCACTTAATATGGCTTGTGATAGTAATATATGTAAATCGATTAAAACGTGTTACTAGTTAAGCCAATGTAACTACACCAAAAGCGTCTGTAGTGATCATTCACATCTGGCAAGGACTTGTGTCTAAAGTGAACAACAAATGCAAAGATTCACTCACGAGCTATTTGGTTCTTTTCATCTTCTGTTAGCCTTGCAACGAAACCACTAAAGCTCCTCGTGTAGCTGCGAAGTAAAGATTTTGATGCCCGGCTGCTCAAAACACACAAAAGATGTTAGTGATCATCATGTCATTAAAATACATGAATCATTAGCAACTACATTTTACAATGGAATTTGGCAACAAACAAGCCTTAACATAGAAATCAAAGATAATTAACCTGCCAATAACTTTTTGTAGAATGCTAATGTGAACTGATGACACAGGGATACTGATCTTTGGAATATCACCCATGTACACAATATACGTCTGCAAGACACAATTACATTTTTAGCCAAAAAAGAGAGACCATGAAATTAATAAGTTTAAATTGCGTTTTCAAAACAAGATTTTCATAAAGAAAACTTCTTGATAAAATCAAAAACAAAAAAAAGTACCTCGAGATCATTGGAGTCTGCTGCTAGTGTGTCACTAAAGATTATAGAAAATGTGATCGTCAGCCAAAAGAACACCCGTAGTGGAGATGTCAAGGACATTATATTGAGAATGTTTTTGCAGATATAGATTATGAGGCCTGTGTGTATCGGTATTTATAGCAAACAAAACTTAATTGATTTCTAAAATCATTATCCAAAGTTCTTGAAATCATCTTGAAGGCGATGTTAAGTTTTAAATAATTCACAAGTTATCTCAATATTGCAGAATAATAATTTATCTCATACATTTTAAAACTTCACAAAATAGGTAGTTTAAATGATACAACATAGTACAGATAGAATGAGAAGAAAACTTAAAATAAGAAAAATATGAAGTAACTATAACCACTCATTTCACAAGTCATTGACTTAAATGTGTGTTTATAATTAATTATCATCCTTCTATTGATATAAACTAGACGTATATCTAAGTGACGGTATATAGCGACAAATAATTATACTTGCGAAAACGTGATTTTGGTTCGACCTTTGATGTAAAGCGTGTGTTTTTTTGAAATATAAAGCGTGTATTGTGTTTTTTGAAATATAAAGTGTGTATTTTTTAAAATTAATATAATGCGTGTTTTTGAAAAGTTGATAAGTTTATAATTGAAAAGCAATTTAAGCAAACTACACTAATTTAAATTTTCAAGATTAAAGACTTTAAAAATAAGCATTTACTCTTTATAAGTAAATAGTATAGATAAAAGAGAAAAAATAATAAAAAAAATAAAATAAAAATGAGACAACTCTATTTCTACAAATCCAACTATGCAACTAGCTCGAAAATGACACTGTTTCAATTCAGATATTTTTCATATATAGATTATGGTATAGAAATTAGAAAAACTGTTACTTTTTCCATTCTAAAATAAACGTCTGCATGTTTATTTTTTGGCACAACCAATCACAAAATT
This sequence comes from Artemisia annua, assembly GCA_014162995.1. Classification (NCBI taxonomy): domain Eukaryota; kingdom Viridiplantae; phylum Streptophyta; class Magnoliopsida; order Asterales; family Asteraceae; genus Artemisia; species Artemisia annua. The sequence goes on from LBNU01032856.1 coordinate 67,788, forward strand.
TAAACATGTGAGGGTTTGACAATTAGCTAAACAAAATAATTTAAAACTGGGCTTGTGTCTCAATAGTACCTCATGTTGTATGAGAAGCTCCACAACCAAATTGTTATGAGTTAGTCCTACTTAATACATGTGAGATAAATTTGTGGTATAAATATTTGTGAGATAGTTAAAAATTGCCATTCTAAAAGAAATAATAAAAGAATTTAATGAAAAAAGATAAAGAAAATTAAAACCTTAGTAAAATATCTTTTAAATTGTCAATTGTTTATGTCATTATGTGTGTATTAAATACTTTTTTAAGAAAGAGAGTAAGCATACATTTTCTTCATACATGCCGCATTTGACAAAATGTATTAGGGGTGCCAGTCATGATTTGATGCCTCCCCATGATTCACCACTAACCAATAATTCCATGCCACCTCATTCCATAATTCAATCATGTCTCACCATACTTTTTTAGTGGCAACCATGATTTTATGCCTCAACTAATTTTATTTTTTATTTTTTATACTCATAATTATATTAAACAATTTAATAAAAACATTATATTTCATTAATAATTAAAAGAAAATTACATAATACTTAAAAAAAAATCACTAGTCATCGAGGTATGGTAAGTCTTGAGCCGCTACGTGCTCCGTAAGATCATATCTGAGACGGTGATGGATATCTTCGTCGAGTAACTCCAGTAGTACATTCGGGTCATAAACTGGCGCGACCGGCTGATCCATTATATGAATCGGTGATATTGCCCTCTGGTCGTCTTTTAAAATCATATTGTTCAATATAATACACGTANATTTTTTCTGTAACCATTTTTTCATTTGTATTTTTTTTTTTTTTTTTTTTTTTTTCGGAAACCACCAAACGGTAACAAAATTAAAGCCACCAACGCTTATTTTTTTTCTTTCCAACGTACATGATTCCGCGGCAAAGGATGCCGAGCACCTTCATGATTCGTCCATGCCGCATATGTTGCGGTGGTGTTGCCGCTCGGTTTGGACCATGCCGAAGACCCATGCCGCTCCACTGCCACTGCCCTTATATTGCTACTTGCAGTATTGCGAAACGTATTATCGAGTCAGAAACTAAATAGAATTAAGAGAGGCCGTGGCTCTTCATTCCATTTAATAAAGATTAAAATATAACGAGTCGGGCAGCCGTCCGCCTCGTTGCAGCGGGGCGTCGTAGTTGGCAGCTATTTTACCTAATAAAGGGCTACATTTATCATTACTCTTGACACAACAGGCAATAAAGCCAATATTTATCCATAAATAACTCCAAGTAACAACACCATCAGCAACTTAAGCTCATACTTGTTGGTCTAACTGAATATGTATTTGTGTTTAACTGATTGTGATAATAAGTTTACATATAAATGTTTGCAAACTTTGGAAGATAAAAGTTCTTGTACGCACTGCTACAAAACATACAATCATAAAAGTTTCTCATGTTACTCACATTGCCTGTTAATGGTTGATGACCATTCCAAAATACTTGCATCTGCACCTCCTTCTTTCGCTGATTTTGCCAATCTAGGCTACATCTGTCACAACAAAAAAAAAGTAAAGTCATGTCATACTAATTAAATGGACATTGAGATATGATTGAATGAAGCTAGTGTAAATTTTACTTGTATTAGGTGTTCTCTTAACATTATCTGTTGATGCAAACTATGCTTGATAAGGCTCCAACTTGATATGCAGAATAGCAATCTCGATTGCCGCCGGAAATGGGAATGGATTCCTAGTATTAGAACTGTTGATAGGTTCCAAGGCTGTCAAAAAAGATGTGATAATAATCTCATCATTCAAACACAAAACTTACACACGAATTGCAATACTTTGTTCAACAACTTTGTCATAATAAGCTTAAATGGCATACACCAAATTTATGAAAGGTATTGTGAATACCGAAAAAACTGCTTAAATGAACCATAACACGATAACCAAAAACGCAGTACCTATTATCTTGTATATTGTCGCTAATAGCTGTTACAACAACAAATTTTGAACAATGAGTACATGTTAAACCATTAATTGTACACCACATCCAGCATACTGATAGCATACTTCTACATCAATTGTGTACATACATAGAAATTGGTAACCTAACATACCTTGAAAGAGCGACTGCATTTGCCAATTGTTCCTCTGTAACACGGCACTTCTTTTTTTCAAGGTTTCAGCAAGACGTACTACAACAGCAGTTCGTTGTCATTCAGTCAATTCAAACAATCATTTGCATATACTTGAATACGTAGTTAAAAGCAACATATCAAAACTATAGTGTACTTACATATAGGTATACTATTGTGCATAATGTCAGCAGCAGTTAAAGGTAGCCAGATACATATTTTATCACTCGTGGACCTAACGAAAACATCCTTATTAGCATACGGAGAACCTGAACGGCCCAATGGAAACTTCTTTGTTGTTCGCCAGCGTCTGTCGAGTAGATGTAGGTTTCATATAATGGTACCTTATCATTTATGGCTGTCACATCAACATCAAGTTCATTTATAGTCTATTTTCCTAGAACCAACATCCACTGTAAGCGGATCATCCAAATGATTGACAGACCTTCTTTTGCCCAACACTAAAGTTGTATCAGTATTAGTTTCCGTTAAAAACAGATGCCTACTCACTTCAACGTCATTTCTTTCCAGCCATGAGGAGCAACGTACTTGCCACGAATTTTTCCTATTGCGTTTTTGGTCCCTGAAGCCAATACCTTTTAATACTCTTGCCTTTCCTTCTTCGCTCTCTACTGCCACGTCTCTACTTCGCTCCCTACTGCCATATAAAGTCAAAGAAATATTTACTTAATCTAGGATGCAAGATCATAACAAAACACAAAGAAAAAAAATAAGCAATCTGAAGAGTCACTTATAACCCAAAGCCTGTACACACCTTTTTGATGAGTTTTTGCCGGAGCAATAGCCAACAACTTCCGTGTAGTTGTGTTACTAATTATTAAAATTAATTTTGTTATGCGGGGGAGAATCCGAGCGATCATTGATCATTCTAGAAATGGTGTAGAACTCGGTGATGCAAGAATGAGTACTCCCGAATATTCGGGAGTTATCTGTGTGTTATAGATTTTAAAGGAGGTGGAAAGCTCTTGGGCCAAACACGACATTGGATCGGGGTTTAGCAGGCCAAAGTTTTTTTGCGTGTAGCCCACAGTGGAGTGACGTCATTTTAAACGATAAATTATATATATAGTAATAAAAGTTAGAAACCATAAAACCGATACAATAGATCATTAGGCTCAGATTTGTGAATGGAAAATGGTCAAAGAGGTAAGAATTCCGCCATGGGTGCAAAGAAACGCGGTTGCATAATAGCAACTATGCTATCACGCCTTCCGGTCATTGCCGTGCCAAGTTACAGTTCAGACGTCGAATGACCAATATCATTTGACTCAAATGGATTAGTAATCGAAAAAAGTGAATACATCCGGAATGGCTGCAAACGTAATAGTTTGCCCTACCAAGACACGGAGATTCGAGGCTTTAATCGAACCTACAAATTCATCATTGCCTATTATAACCAACAAAGGTCGGGCTAATTAAAAACCCGACAACAGAACGTGAAGCACGTTGGCTGCAAACACAAAATCCATGCGGCTATCTCGCCAAAATACGATAACTGAAAAAAAACATCATAGACTAAAACTGATCATGGTGAAACGACACCAGCCTCCCACCATGGGTGCAATAACAAACTCAAAACAGGGCACGTCTGCCATGGCTGCTAACACAGCGGGTGGTTCAACATAAACAACACGCAAAAATACGACTTGAATATAACTGCAACACCAAATTAAAATCTTAAGTTTCAATTATTTTGATTTAACTCTATTGACCGAAAACCTAAATCTCAAATCAGGCAAAACTAAATACAACAAAATTAAACACAAAAGCATAAAAGTTTTACCTCGTATAATCGAGTTAGAGGTACTATTGAATCCGTTCAGCATCGTATGCAAGATGACATCAAAGTTCAACAGGATTCAGGATATTAGATTGCGTTATCCACAAAAAAAACCCAAAGTTCTAGAGGATTCAGGATATTACATCCGTTTAATCCAACAAAAAGGCACCAATAACATTCGATGACAACCCGCATAACCGTATGTAAGATGACAGGGAAGTTCTAGCGGATTCATGGTGTTAGATCGCCTTATCCATAACAAATTAACAAAATACCGTATGTGTGAGTGCAAAGTTCTAGAGGATCCAGGATATGGACCAATAACACGGGCCAAAATCAGCCCAAAAAAGAAACGGGAACCCAGCATGATACAGGACGTCGTATTACATGTGCTTTAATATATATAGTAATATATAGAACAAATTGTCAAATTGGCCTCTCATAAAACTAGTGTTAGACGATTACATTATTGGTCTAAACCCGATTGTGGGTTTGAGGTCCATTAGGTTTAGGGTTTATGTTAGCTTATTCGGGTTTGGGCCAATAATGTAATCGTCTAACAACTAGGGGTGTGCATGGTTCGGTTTGGGTTGGTTTTTGACTAAAACCGAAACCGAACTGAAATGTTTGGTTTTTATAGAACCCAAAACCGAAACCGTTCGGTTTTTGGCGTTTATTATCGGTTCTGCCCAATTTTTCAGTTTTTAACCGTTTATATTTAGCCATGGAAAATTTATACCAACAAAATTGTATTACATAGATTTTTTTTAATTACTTTTTGTCAATCTAAGCATTAATGTTTATTGCATAATTCTACAATTACACACTGATGCGTGGTTTTGCGACCTTACAACAGGTTTTACCTCTCAAGGGATCTCAAGAGGCTTACAACCCCACCAGGCAGTGTACCTGACCGATGTAGTATAGTGAAGTGGTGGGTACGGGGGATTGATCGTTCAACTCAAAGAATAGTGTTCGTTAGGATTGAAATTTATCTACTAGGTCTAGAGATGAGGGATGATTCTTTTTGTATTTTTTATGTTTCTTGGAAAGCAAGTGAAATCTCGGGTATTGGAAGAGTGGGCGGAATTAGTTGCTAGTCAACTAACCCAAGAGCTACTAATTAAACTAATGTCCAAGAAAAGTAAATTAAGGTTCTACAAGAAAAGTGAAGCGTATCTACCTATGATGTATTACTCCTTGCTAGCTATCCAATTCTACCTATTGA
>LBNU01032856.1:78555-124106 GCA_014162995.1 Artemisia annua
CTTTTTTCATGGCTTTGTTGGTTTATTCGTTCTTGAGCATAAATACGTCCAAAAAGCTCCAAAATGCTTCATATTTCAGAAATCACGTCCCAAGTACCTAAAATGAGAAAAGAAACGATTTAAGGCAATATTTGATCAAATAAATACGATTTAGGGCTTAAATGACCCCCTAAAACGGGTACACTTTTCGTCTTATCACACACATATAGATGAGACACACACACACACATACAAGTGAACATACACATAGTATGATCATAGTTATATATTTATTGATATATTTCCAAGTAAACACACAACATGGCAAATACGCATATAAACATAAAGACTAAGATAAATTTATTATAAATCCACCCACAAAATAAATATAAATTTATAAGTTTTTTTTATTTAGTTATTTATTCATATTATATTAATTATATGTTACTATATAATAAAACCAGTCCAGTTCAGTTTTTATGGTTTGGTTTTTTGACGAAAGCCGAAACCGAATAGCATTTTTTTGATTTTTGAAAAAGTAAAAACCGAACCATCGATGTTTAGTTTTGGTTGGTTTTTTTAGTTTTTGGTTCAGTTTCGGTTTTCTCGGTCTTTTTTGCTCACCGCTACATAAAACTTATAAAGCTCCACGATTTTACATGTAAGATATAGATAAATATGCTTAAGTAAAACCAATTAAATGAAATAGATACTTATTAAATGATATATACATAAGGAAACACTTGCACTCTATTCCCTAATTTTTTTATTTATTTTTATTTTTATTTTATTTACTTATTTATTTATTATTTTTTTTGAGAAGAGAAGAGAAGGGGAAGAAAATTAGGCCAATTTTCTCTCCTAATTTTCTTCCCAAATTGGGATGATTTGGAGAGAAAAATGATGAACACAAAACAAAAACCAATATTTTTTCCTCTCCTCTTCTTTCCTCTCATTTTCACCTTCTTCATTTCTCTTCTTTCTATTTTAAACTCGGGAACAAAGTGTTAATTCGATCCATATGTTACTATTGAATGGTTGTGATCCTCTAAAAAGTGAATAAAATTTAAAAAGTCTAAAGAGTCACCACATGGTGACAAGTGTCCCCTTTTACTTTTTTCAGTTCCTTTTGCTATTTTCACTCTTAACTGATGAACACTGTAATATAACTGATGAACATTATGATTTTTTTTAGAAAACTGATGAAGAACGTGATTTTTTTTAGATAAATGATGAATTGATGAAAAACGTGATTTTTAAAAAAAATTGATGAATTGATGACCAACATGTGCGTGTTTTTTTAAATTTTAGTTTAAAAAATGATGAACAACGTGATTTTGTTTGGAAAAATAATGAACTGATGAATAACGTGATTTTTTTAGAAAACTGATGAACTGAGGCACAACGTGATTTTTTTATAGAAAATTAATGAACAACGTGATTTTTTTAGAAAACTGATGAACTGAGGCACAACGTGATTTTTTTATAGAAAATTAATGAACTGATGAACAACGTGATTTTTTATTTAAATAACTAATGAACTGATAAACAATGTGATTTTTTTAGAAAACTGATAACTGATGAACAACGTGATTTTTTTTTAGAAAACTGATGAACTGATGAGTAACGTGATTTTTTTTAGAAAACTGATAAACTGATGAAAAACATGATTTAACTGATGAACAACGTGATATAACTGATGAAGAACGTGCTTGGTTTTTTTTAGAAAACTGACAAACAATGTGATTTTTTTAAGAAAAATGATGAACTGATAATCAAAGTGATTTTTTTAGAAAACTGGTAAACTGATGATCAACGTGATATAATTGATGAACATTATGATATAACTGATGAACATTGTGATAACAAAAAAAAAGTTATTTAAAAAGAAACTGATGAACAACGTGATCTAACTGATGAACATTGTAATGTCATTCATCAAAAAAGCTGATGAACTGATTAACTGATGAACACGTATTGCGGATTCGAAGTTGTTTTCTTCACAATTTTGATATTTTTTCGGGGAAATATTGAAGCTTTTATGAATTATTAAAACATTTATATTCTATTTAACACGTTCAAACTCAAAAGTCACAAAATTTTATCATTGAGACATTTTATCCATCGTGGGGCGGTTCGGTTTGGTTAATTGGAAGATTTATACTATCTATCGCCGGGTGGGTAATACATTTTGCTACCCGAAACCGAACCGTACTATGCAGGTAACCGGACATGAGGGTACCTAAAATGAGCGGTTACCCGCGGTTATGGTCACGGTTACCAATTTTAGACGTTAAATCGAGTTTAACATATGAACAATAACATGTTCTAAAACCTAAAATGTCATTTTAGTAAAATTAAATAACATTGAATAGATTAAAGTAATATTAAAGTTATTCGGTAACAATAATTGCATTCAAATAAGCATGCATAACATGTTTGTGTGCTTAATTTATTATCTTTGGTTAGGTCGGGAAATTGCACAATGCAATTGGAGTGAAAGTACATATTGTATAAATTTGAGTCTTGTTATTTTTCGTGTGTTTACTACTTTCACCATTACTGTTATTTCTGAAGTCATGAAAAGTATGGAAAAATTATCCAGAGTTATCGTTAAAAGTGATGTGGTGAAATTTTACACATCTTTGTTTATGTTAGTTAAAAAAAATTGAAAAAATTAGAAAAGAAAAAGAAAGAAGAAAGTTGGAAGTTTGTTTAACCAACTATTGTAAAGTTTTGTATTAGTGGAAGATATCTCCACTATTTGTTGTTGTAATATATTTGTGTATTGAAAGGGACTTGGCCGTTATGGGAACGCCAACTAAGGTTTGTTCTTTGTTTAAGATTTTATTAAGTATAATTCGTGTCTACATAAAGCGTGAATTACATGAGTCAAAAGCATGAGTTATTCAATGATATGAGTCTTATTCATGGGATGGTTGGGAAGTGATTAACCACACATTAGGACTTAATCTATTTGTTTTGTATTTTTTTTTTATTTTACACCAATTTCTATCCCAAATATTATCCATACCCAACCATATCGTTCTATTCTGTAACACCCCCATTTTCAGAGATCGCAGCGGAATTAGAGTTGGGGTATTACTTCATGGAAGCAAAGACAAGATAATAGAAAATGACTCGAAAAGAAACGTTTTTGAAAAAGGTGTTATCATTCATTTATTCATCAGAGTTTTTGTAGTAAAAGTTATACTTTTACAAAAAGTGAGGTCCCAAAAGACTTCAGGTTACGGAAAAACTGATGAATGATAACTATTATAGACGTCCTCATGTCCAGTGTCACACCGTGCTAGGGTTCCTAAAGTGCTCATATACCTAGGATACATGCTTAAAAGTCAACACTAGGTTGAGTGAGAGTCATAGGTTTAGGGTGTGGGAAAAGGGTTGAATACAAGTTCCACGGGGTTCAGCTTAAACCCGAGGAAAAAGTTTTAGGAAGAATTATTGCACTAAGCTCATGAAACCGCACTGACAGTCCGGGCCATGGGGGCTACAGACCCAACCATGAGGGGACAAGTAGGATAACTTGCCAAAGTTAATCCTTTAGGGTTTCAAGTATAGTACTTATTGGTTACCCGGTTGAGGTTAACCACGAGTATCTAAAAATAAAAACCAAAACCAAAGCATGATAAGCGGGGTTTTTTTGGTTTCGGGTTTTTTTTGTTTCGGATTGAGCGATTCGGCTTGATTTGTCGGTTTCTCGGTTTATTTGAACTCCCCAAACACAAACAAATACGTCTCATTTCGAAAACGGTAACATCTAAATCCCATTATTACCCACAATTATTTTTTTATTTTTTTATTTTTTTTTAAATATAAAACTTATCTTCATTCTATATTTTCACACACTTAAAAACTATTTTTTTAACACAATCGGATTATAACTTTTCATAACTTCATTCCTTTAACGCTAATTCGATACTTTTCACATCCACATTTTCCACCCTATCTTGCTCTATAGCCTTAACTAGCTTCTCATCCACATTCTATATTCTCATCCTCGTCTTGGCCCGTTTGTCTAAAAATGAGGTATACATTTTCGTAGCCCAAATGGAATATACGATAAACAAACAACTATGTGACAAAGATAGTGACCTGACTATTTGTCGTAGTCATTGTTTCTTTTTCATGTAGACTACCTTATGTTATTGTTGTTTGTTATTTGAAAAAATAATTAAATGATTTGAAAACACGTTGTCATTTCTCAACAACAACCACAGCCGCACCATAGCCTCCATTTTCACTTCCACCAGTGTCCAAATCACACGACCGTCTGATCACCGACGAGTTCACAGGTGCATGCCCCATCGGATAAGTGTGTAGTCATCGGAGCTGTGGTTGATGTGAGATTTAGTGAAGGTCTGCCACCGATACTGACGGTGTTGGAAGTGCTTGTAAATCGATTAAACTGATTTTGGAAGTGGCGCAACATTTAGGGGAGAATATGGTGAGGACTATTGGTGAGGTTAAGGTGACAAGTGTCCCCTTTTACTTTTTCCAGCTCCTATTTTGCTTTTTCCACTCTTAACTGATCAACAATGTGATATAACTAATGAACATTATGATTTTTTTTAGAAAACTTATGAACAACGTGACTTTTTTAGAAAACTAATGAACTGATGAACAACGTAAATTTTTTAAGAAAACTGATGAACTGACGAACAACGTTATTTTTTTTAGAAAACTGATGAATTGATAAACAACGTGATTTATTTTTAGAAAACTGATGATCAACGTGTTTTTTTATTTAAAAAACTAATGAACAACGTGAATTGGTTTTTAGAAAACTGATGAACAATGTGATTTTTTTAGAAAACTGATGAAGAACGTGATTTTTTGTAGAAAATTGATGAACTGATGAGCAACATGATTTTTTTAGAAAACTGATGAATTGATGAGCAACGTGATTTTTCATTAGAAAAATGATGAACTGATGAACAACATGATTTTTTTTAGAAAACCGGTGAATTGATGAACAACGTGATATAACCGATGAACATTGTGATGTAACTGATGAACAACATCAAAGGAAACTAATGAACAACATGATGAACATTGTGATGTTGTTCATCAAAAAACTGATGAACTTATGAACAAGTACTGCGGATTCGAAGTTTTATTCATCACAATTATGATTTTTTTAAAGAAATATTAAAGCTTTTCTGATTTTTTAAGGAAATATTGAAGCTGTTATGAATTACCAAAACATTTATATTCTACTTAACGCGTTCATACTCAAAAATCACAAAAATTTCTTCAATGAGACATTTTATCGAACACCTTATGGGTGTTTTTGGATCTCAATAATCAATCATATAAAACAGATACTCTTCACTTATGTCCCACATTCTTTCTCCCCTGCATTTTCAACACAAACTAGGGGTGTTCACAAGGCGGTTCAGTTCGGTTAGTTGAAAGATTTTCACTAACCTTCATGGGGCAGGTAATTCATTTTACTACCCGAACCAAACCGTACTAGCCGGGTACCCAAATTGAGCGGTTACCCGCGGTTCGGGTCACGATTAACCATTTTAGAAGAACATATGAACAATAACATGTTCTAAAACCTAAAATGTCATTTTACTAAAATTAAATAACATTGAATAGATTAAAGTAACATTAAAGTTATTCAGTCACAATAATAAATAAGCATACATAACAAATATTTTTTCAACATTTATAAGTTATGACCACATAAACAATTTCCACAATTTCACACATAGATATTTAGCGAATATTTACATTCGGAACAAAAAAGTCGTATACAATAAAAGTAGTGCAATAACATAATCAAATCTTTTACGGTTATTTGAATCTTTAGTTAAAAACCTTAGTGTATATTATACATGATTTTGTTCGGTTTGGTTAACCACGAATATCTAAAAATAAAAACCAAAACCAGTGATAAGTGGATTTTTTCAGTTTTGGTTTCGGGTTTTTTCACTTTTGGATTGAGTAATTCAGCTCGATTTGTCGATTTCTTGGTTTTTTTGAAAATCCCTAACACAAACAAATACATCTCATTTCCAAAATGGTAACATCTAAATTCCATTATTACCTACCATCTTTATTTTTTTTATAAAAACTTAACTTCATTCGATATGTTCACACACTTCAAAACTATTTTTTTAACACAATCGGTTTATACTTTTCAAAGCTTCACTTCCTTTAACGCTAATTCGACATTTTTCACATCCACATTTTCCACCCTAACTTGCTCTATAGCCTTCACTAGCTTCTCATCCACATTCTATATTTTCATCCTCATCTTTTTCCGTTTGTCTAAAAAGATGCGGTATACATATTTCGTAGCCAAAACGGAATATACGATAAGCAAACATCTACGTGACAAAGATAATGACCTGACTATTTGTCAAAATCATTGTTTCTTTTTCATGTAGACTACCTTCTATTATTGTTGTTTGTTATTTAAAAAAATAAATAAATAATTTGAAAACAGGTTGTCATTTCTCAACAAAAACCATAGCTGCACCATCGCCTCCATTTGCACTTCCAACGGTGTCTAAATCACAGGTTTGTAAGATAACCGATGAGTTCATAGGTGCATGCTCCATCGGATAGGTGTATCAAGTCATCGAAGCTATAGTTGATGTGAGTTTCAGTGAAGGACTGCCGCCGATACTGACGGCGTTAGAAGTGCCTGATAATTCGATTAGCCTGATTTTGGAAGTGGCGCATCATTTAGGGGAAAATATGGTGATGACTATTGGTGAGGACATGGTTACAAGTGTCCCATTTTACTTTTTCCAGCTCCTATTTTGATTTTTTCACTCTTAACTGATGAACATTGTGATATAACTGATGAAAATTATAATTTTTTTAGAAAACATATGAACAAAGTGAAATTTTTAGAAAACTGATGAAGTGATGAACAACATAATTTTTTAGAAAACTGATGAATTGGTGAACAACGTGACTTATTTTTGGAAAACTGATGAACAACATGTCTTTTAATTTGAAAAACTAATGAACAACGTCAGTTATTTTTTAGAAAACTGATGAACTGATGAACAACGTGATTTTTTTAAGAAACTGATGAACAACGTTAATTGTTTTTAGAAAACTGATGAACACTATGATTTTTTAGAAAACTGATGAACTGATAAACAACGTGATTTTTTTAAAAAAACTGATAAACTGATGAGTAATGTGATTTTTTTTATCTAATAAATTGATGAAATGATGAACAAGGTGATTTTTTTTAAATTGATGTATTGATGAGCAACGAGATTTTTTAGAAAACTGATAAACTAATGAACAATGTGATTTTTTTAGAAAACTGATGAACTAATGAATAACATGATATAACTGATGAACCACGTGATTTTTTTAAACTTGTGAACCGACGAACATGATTTTTTGTTAGAAAACTTATGAACAACATGATTTTTTAGAAAAATATTGAACAACGTGATTTTTTTAATTTAAAAACTAATGAACAACGTGATTTATTTTAAAAAACAGATGCTCTTCACCTATGTCCCACCTTCTTTCTCCCCCTGCATTTTCAACACAAACTAAGGGTGTTCACGAGGCGGTTCAGTTCGGTTAGTTGGAAGATTTATACAATCCATCTTGGGCGGGTAATTCATTTTACAATCCAAAACCGAACCGTACTAGGCGGGTAACCTGACATGCGGTTACCCGAAATGAGCGGTTACCTACGGTTCTGGTCACGGTTAACCATTAGACATTTAATCAAGTTTAGCGTATAAACAATAACATGGTCTAGAACCTAAAATATCATTTAAGTAAAATTATATAACGTTGAATAGATTAAAGTAATATTAAAGTTCTTCGGTCACAATAATTGCATTCAAATAAGCATAAATATTAGATTAACAAAAAATATTTTTTCGACATTTATAAGTTACGACCACATTAAAAAAATTTTGGTTTTTTACGGTTTAGAGTTTTTTGGGATTCGGGTTTTTTCGGTTTCTGATTGAGCGATTCGGCTCAGTTTTTTTGTTTCTCGGTTTTTTAACACCCCTTACACAAACAAACACAACTCATTTCTAAAACGATAACATCCGAATTCCATTATTACATTCCATATTTTTTTATAAAAGCTTAACTTCATTCTATATTTTCACACAGTTCAAAACTATTTTTTAACACAATCAGATTATAACTTTTCATATTTTCACTTCCTTTAACGCTAATTCGACAAGTTTCACATCCACATTTTCCACCCTAACTTGCTCTATAGCCTTATCTAGCTTCTCATCGACATTCTATATTCTCATCCTCATCTTTGTCCGTTTGTGTAAAAGGATGAGGTATACATATATCGTAGCCAAAATGGAATAGTACGATAAATAAACACCCATGTGACAAATATAATGACCCGACTATTTGTCATAATCACTGTTTCTCTTTTCATGTAGATTACCTTATATTATTGTTGTTTGTTATTTTAAAAAATAAATTAATAATCTGAAAACAGGTTGTCATTTCTCAACAATAACCATAGTCGCACCGTCGCCTCCATCCGCAGTTCCACCGGTGTCCAAATCACACAACGGTAAGATCACTGACGAGTTCACAGGCGCATGCTCCATCGGACAAGTTTGTCATGTGATATAACTAATGAACATTATGATTTTTTTAGTGAAGGACTGCCGCCAATATTGACGGCGTTAGAAATGTTTGATAATTCGATTAGACTGGTTTAGGAAGTGGCACATCGTCTAGGGGAGAATATGGTGAGGACAATGTGATATAACTAATGAACATTATGATTTTTTTTAGAAAACTGATGAACAATGTGATTTAAAAAAAAACTGATGATTTGATGAACAACGTGATTTTTATAGAAAACTGGTGAACCGATGAACAACATTATTTATTTTAAAAACCGATGAATTGATGAACAACGTATTTTATTATTTAATAACTGATGAACAACGTGATTTTTTTAGAAAACTGATGAACAACATGATTTTATAGAAAAATGATCAACAACGTTGTTTTTTTAGAAAATTGATGACTGATGAGCAACGTGATTTTTTTATTTAAAAACTAATGAACAACGTGATTTTTCTAGAAAATTTATGAACTGATGTACAACGTGATTTTTTTAGAAAGCAGATGAACTACGAGATTTTTCTTGAAAACTGATGAACAGCGTGATTTTCTGTAGAAAGCTCATGAATCGGTTGAACAGCGTGATTCTTTGTTAGAAAACCGATGAACAACTTTTTTAGAAAACTGATGAACAACTTGATTTTTTGAATTTAAAATACTGATGAACTGATGAGTTTAAATTTTAAGTTCAAATATATCCTTAACTATAAAACATTTATGTTTTATACGAACTATTTGGGATTATAGGGTAAATGTCTAAAACTTAATCATCGACTTATCTTTACTTATATGCTTATCTGATTCATACATGTTTATTTCCTGTTATACTTACGTAAAATGCTTTATACTTTGGTGTGCGTTTTGTGTCTTGAGTCTTGAGTCTGTGATTTCATACCACCATACGAATGACGATATTAAACTTTTTACAAAACGTTGATACAAATCTTCCATGAAAACTAAAACGTTCTACCTTTTTGAAACTCATATTTATCGTACTATTATTACGTAACATATTCTGAGATAAACTACATATTCGTTAGGTCGAGCCGAATTCATATCATTGTGCTCTAATTCTTGACATCACTTATGTTACTCTATTCCGCCATACTTTTTGGCACCGTTGTGTTACTTACGTCACTACACTCTAAGGTGAGTTTCATAGTCCTGTTTTTCAATTTATTATTTCATTTCAAACCTACGGGGGAGAATACATTGCTCATTATTTTTATACGAGCCCAAGTATATCAAATTCATTTACATTGCTTAAGTTACATCATTGCCATGCTAAAGTCCACAGTTTATCATGAACCGTTAATTACAAGTAAGCGAGGGTGAGTGAATAGATCTATTAAGGGTCACTCCTCCGTTCGGGTTGGTAGCACCAACTAGTCTACGAACGCATTTCATTTGAATCATATCAGAGTGTCTGGCAAAACACTCAGTTGGGGCGTTCAATTTCAGTCTAGCTTCGAGGTCATGAGCTTATAGCAATTGTATTATTTCATGTGACATATTTGTCATGCATACTTTATACTTGTGGTAGTCGTACAGAATATTTACATAAACTCTATGAACTCACCAACCTTTGTGTTGATGCTTTTAGCATTTATTCTCAGGTCCATAATGAACAAGGCTAGCACGGGGGAGCACATATACTCAAGATGGCTATAAACTTTATTATCATTCAAAAACTTATTTGTTAAACTGTGAAACTACAGGGACCTCATTTTGTAAACTCTGGTATTAATAAAATTTGAATGATAAATCTTTCAAAACTACTCAAATAGAAATCGTTTTCTATTACTATACCAATTTTGTGATACGCAGCGGAATTCAAACTGGGTGTTACTGATGATATCAAATAAGTACATTATATTGACATCATTTATCATATTTAATTGACTTGTTTTACTTAATTATGTATGAGAATCGGTGCTTGATTGTTTACTTTAGTGATTCTCAGGAAATTACAAGCAATTGGTGAAACTTGGCAATTTTGGACGAATTATGGAGCAAATTAATCAAGATGGAAAAGTCTACTGAAATCAAGGAGATACACCACATCATTCTAGACAGATGCGCCATACTATCATACTTAGATGAATTCGAAGACCATTTCCTGATTTTGCAGAATGCGCCGCATGTGAATTTATCACGCGCCGCATATGAAACTTTGGTCAACGAAGAAGATCCAACTTGTTCTACTCCAGATACGCCGCATCACATTATTGACATATGGCGTATCACTATCAAGACTACACCAGATACCATCCAAGATATTGAAAGACATGCGCCGCATAAAGATTCAAGTTACACCGCATCTGAAGACGGTGTACGAAGATTCCAGAATATAATAATCTTTGACCCCACGCGAAGTTACCTCGATGCACCGCATCTACTCAGTTGATGCGCCGCATTGTGCCCTCATACAGAAACTATAAATAGACCCTCATTACCTACGAATTTTATTTGCAACATAAGCCTAAGGAGATGAATTCAGATGAAGAAGCAACACATGACACACCCTAAACGAAGATCTTAGAGCAGTAAGAAGGTCCTGCATGTGTATAATTCATTAAGTAGTTTTGTTTTATCTATATTAGTAAGCTTTAATTCATCAGGATTGATGGGCTTGTGGCCACCATATTGCTCTCCTTAAAATTGCTTTCCCATCAATTAAAGTTTATATGATGTTTTTTTGGTGACTTGTATATGTGCATTGATAACCTCTGTGTCTAGCTGAGTTTTGCTTGGGCTGCCATACCCCCTCCTCGCCTACTTATCTAGTGTCTAGAAAGTGGGATAGGCATAAGTGATCATTAAGAGTTTACTCACCTATATTTATGATCCAACGAGACAGATAAGATTACGATACTCATCATATAAAACTAGCAATAAAACAAGTGACAAGCTACTTAACCATATGACAGGCCTTCTTTCTGTATCTATTATCTATCCATGTACGTGTTTGCTATTCTCTGATTCGTTCTCATTAGTTTTACTTTTATTGTTTAATTAACCAAACTGTGCTAGTCTCTCAGACTAAACCCCCTTTGTGTTAGATTAGGTTGTAAAACTAACTTAGGATATTAAAATACTGATTAGGTTAACTAGATATTACGTTCCACTCTTAGTGTTCGACACTCTGCTTACCACTATCTACATATTGATCGGGTACACTACTCGTTAGTGTGTGTGTTAGGATAAGTCGGCTAAATATAAATTTAAAACTTGAATAGGCAAAACAACTATACTACAACGTGACACACGAGACGCATCAAGTTTTTGGCGCCGCTGCCGAGGAGTGAATTGAAAATATTTTTTTATCTAGTTAGTATTTTAATTAGGTTTTCTAACTTTTTAGGTTTTTTTGTATATTTTAGATTCTAACCACTAACCTTGTTATATATTAGTTAGATTGCATTCATTGTATAATTTGCATATTTACTGTTTTTGTTTGTTTTTCTTTATTTTTATAAACTTTAGTTTTTCTTTTATTTTTTTGCATAACTGCTGTCGCTATATTCTACTGATACAAACTATACGACGCATCTATTATTTAGATGCGGCGTATGGCGTTTTAATTTTTTTATATACAGCGCATTTAATAATTCTAATATGGCACATCTATCCCCTAGATACGATGTATTCTGTTTTTAACCAGAAATCTTTTTAAACCCTAACCGACATATGGCGCATCTGTTTTACAGATACGGTGTATTAATAAATATATTAAAAACAGTTTTCAAATTATTAAATAAAAGCGGCGCATCGATTTTCATTGATATGGCGCATTTAACTCTTAATCAAAAATCTCGTATTTTTAAGCGTAACGAAGATACGGCGTATTAACTTTTGTTATACGGTGCATTTAATTTTTATAAATATAATTGATTTTTGATAACTTAAAACATACGGCGCATTCTTATTTATAAAGCGGCGTATTGATTTTTTTTTAATAAAAGTCTGATTTATTTTTAATGTAATAAGATACGGCGCATCCTATTCTTAGGATACGGCGCATCGTCTGCAGATATCACCAACTTTTATTTTTCGTATTCCATTTTCGTTATTAGTTTTTTGATATTCTACTTTATCCAATCTATCTTACTGATGGTTTTGTGATGATTTCAGGAAGTGCATGACTAGAAGTTCAACTAAGAACTTGACTAAACCATTCGAAGATCCTGAACGAGCTTTTCATTCGCGTAAGATGCTTTTCAACACAAAAAGTCTTGATCTTTCAAGTTCATCTGAACTTGATTATTTTTCTGAACAGGAAGAAGTTAGTGAAGGAGAAGAACCAGAAACAATGACGGATCCAACCATGGAGGAGTACATGAATAAGACCTGAGCGGACTATGGTTCGGGAGTTGCTAGGCCCAAGTTTGATGCTGAATCCAAATTTGAGCTGAAGGGTCAATTTCTCAAGGAGCTTAGAGAAAATGCTTTCAGTGGATTGGAACACGAAGATGCTAATGAACACGTGGAGAAGATCCTTGAAATAGCAGATTTATTTACTACTGAGAAAATAACTATTGACCAACTTATGCTTCGTGTTTTCCCTATTTCACTTATAGGAGTTGCCAACAGGTGGCTAAAAAGCGAACCAGCCGGTTCAATCACAACATGGGAAGACTTAAAGAGCAAATTCCTGAAAAGATATTGTCCACCTGCTAAGACCTCTAAAAAGATGGAGGCTATCAATAATTTCAAGCAAGAGCCCGATGAGACTCTCTATCAGGCTTGGGAACGTTTTAAAGATTTATTATTGAAATGTCCTCAATATTATCTTACCACTATGCNTAGGAGTTGCCAACAGGTGGCTAAAAAGCGAACCAGCCGGTTCAATCACAACATGGGAAGACTTAAAGAGCAAATTCCTGAAAAGATATTGTCCACCTGCTAAGACCTCTAAAAAGATGGAGGCTATCAATAATTTCAAGCAAGAGCCCGATGAGACTCTCTATCAGGCTTGGGAACGTTTTAAAGATTTATTATTGAAATGTCCTCAATATTATCTTACCACTATGCATGAGGTAATATTGTTTTATCAGGGATTGGACGTGCCTACAAGACAGTTCTTGGATGCCAAGGGAGCTGTACCTCAGATGAGTGCAGTAAATGCTAGGAAAGCTATTCAAGAAGCTGCTGATCATTCTCAAAAGTGGCATGATAGGACCTCTACTAGATCCAAGAGCGGTACTAATTTTGACGGATTTGCTGCAATTCAAGCTCAATTGGATAAGCTTAGTAGAGATATGAAGAAAAGAGACGAGAAAGTCTATGCTGCCCAAGTTGGTTGTGAAAGATGTGAAGGACCTCACTACACTAAAGATTGTCCATCAAAGAAAGATAGTGAAACCNCAAGAGCGGTACTAATTTTGACGGATTTGCTGCAATTCAAGCTCAATTGGATAAGCTTAGTAGAGATATGAAGAAAAGAGACGAGAAAGTCTATGCTGCCCAAGTTGGTTGTGAAAGATGTGAAGGACCTCACTACACTAAAGATTGTCCATCAAAGAAAGATAGTGAAACCCTTGAAGAAGCATACTACACACAATTTGGTCAACTATTCCAACCTTCAGGAAGATTTAGGGAAGCTGTTCCAGGTTACTATCAAAAGAACAATGGAAACCCTACTTATCAAGAAAGGAGGCAGACTTTAGATGATACTTTGAAGTAGATTATGGCTGATGCTGCTAAAAGACATGAAGAAAAACTGCTATGATCAAAGAAATCCGAGCTTCTATAGATGTTACTACCAAAAATCAAGGAACTTTGATCAAAGCATTGAAACAACAAATCGGTCAGATGAGCAAGGTTCTTCAAGAAAGGGGATACGGAAGTCTACCTAGCTCAACTGAAACAAATCCAAGGGATCATGTCAAAGCAATCACCACAACTGAAGAAGTCTTGCCTAACATACCTTTTCCTGGAAGATTGATGAATGGTGATGTTTTGAAACCCCAATATTTCTTTAACTCTTCGATCAGCGTGAGAAGATTGCTAAAAGAAAAGACTAGGATTGAAGAGGAGATCAAGGCATCAATGAAAGATGAGTGCTCTGCAACAAATCAACATGCCTTGCCTCATAAAGAAAGAGATCCAGGAAGTTTTACTTTACCTTGCTCTATTAATGATATGTCTTTCAATAATGCCTTAGCTGACTTTGGAGCTAGTGTTAGTGTTATGCCCTTTAGGACATTCACTACCTTAGGCTTAGGAAGATTAGCACCGACTAAGTTGCTTATTGAATTGGCAGATAAAACGGTAAAATGACCTGAGGGGATTGCTGAAAATGTGCTTGTTAGGATCGAGAAGTTTGTATTCCCCGTAGACTTTATAATATTAGATATGCCCGAGGATGTTAAGATTCCCTTAATCCTTGGACGACCTTTGTTGTCTACTGCTCATGCTAAAATTGATGTATTTAAAAGAAAATTTTCATTAAGAGTAGGGGATGACAAACTAGTCTATAAATGTGAAAATCCGGCTAGGAGCATAATTAAAAATGTTTATGTGATAGGATTAAGAAAACGCATGGACCTCGACCTAGAAGCTAGATTTATGGGAGAAACCTTAGTCGAAAATAGATCACTTGAATGCTACAATGGGGACTACATTGAATTAAATGACCTTAACACACCATTAGAGCTCAATGATCAATTTATGGAGGATAGCGAACCTAATGAAGGAGAAATTGTGGATTAACGACATGTCAAAAACCTTTTACAATTCTATTATGACAAAGAAGGTTGAATATAGGGGAAAGAATGTGATCGGAGCCTTTAAGAATGTGCCTATTTTTGTTGGAAAATTTACTAGTATTACAGATTTCGCCGTGGTGGAAGACATGGATGCCTATCGTGACAAAGAGATGGGTGATGTGATTGTTGGCAAACCATTTTGTAGGGAGATTACTATTAATGCAAAAAGATTTGACGTAAGAATCACCTCTCAAAGTGGAAGCAATATTATCACTTATATGATCCCTTGCACTCAACCAAGTTTTAAACATGTCACTAACAGGTTTTGCTACAAATTTTCACCATTTCTTTATGTAGATGATAATGACGAACAGAAAGGGATCGAGTATCCATATCAAGATGAAAGGATTCTACGAAGGAGTGTTGAAATTGGGACCTGATTATGTCCGTGGAAAATTATTAAGCAAATGGATTGCAAACGGGCATGTGGGAATCAATGGAACCAAATAGGAGCTGAATGTGAGTCTAACTTGAAGACTCTGGAATAAAGAAAAGTGCTCACCGGGAGACAACCCGGATTTATCTTTACTGTTTTTGTGTCGAGTCTGTCAGACCTGTAGTTGATGCGGCGCATCTCACTCAATAGATGCGGCAAATCAACTGCTCAGGTCATATCTTTTATTTTATTTTCTGCATTTTATTTTTAGACTTTAAAACATTCTATCAGTTCATTTAATGCGGCGCATCCCTGGTTAAGGATGCGACGCATCTTATTTTCTAATTCGTATTAATTCCAGGTTCGATACGGCGCATCCCTTTCCATGGATACGGCGTATCGACTAACCTGATGAAATTTTTATTTTTATTTTTAGGTTTTATTTTCTAACTACTAATGAATTGTGCACAAGTTTGATTTTCTTAAACTCAGGTGTGGAATTTAGAATGATGGTATTTATAGGATTGCTCGCAAAACGCATAATGGAGGATCATACCGAGCAAATCTAAGGGAGTTTTT
Source organism: Artemisia annua (assembly GCA_014162995.1). Lineage (NCBI taxonomy): Eukaryota > Viridiplantae > Streptophyta > Magnoliopsida > Asterales > Asteraceae > Artemisia > Artemisia annua. Next base: position 94,891 of record LBNU01032856.1, read on the forward strand.
CCGTTCTAATTCTTTTTAATTCTCCGTTTTAATTTTAGATACAAACAACGAGGACGTTGTTTAACTTAAGTGGGGGGATGGAGAATTAGAACGTTACTTGTCCTAAAATTTTCAAAATATACTTTAATCTATGCTTAATATGTCAAAATTTAAAAATTTTTAGCATGTTTTTCTTTAGTCTAAATTACATAACCGCATACATAACCTTATTTTCCAAAATTGTGAAAACTTTTTCCACAAATATTTTAGTGTATCAGTGACTTGTAAACTTTAGAACTTGGCTTATATACTATTTGAGTCCACCATAATGAGTATTATTGATATAATTGGAGTGACTTGTCTAAATTGGAAAATTTCTAGGATTACACCCAAATAACATTTTAATGNAATAGGAGCTGAAGATGAGTCTAACTTGAAGACTCTGGAATAAAGAAAGGTGCTCACCGGGAGACAACCCAGATTTATCTTTACTCTTTTTTGTGTCGAGTCTATCAGACCTGTAGTCGATGCGGCGCATCTAATCCAATAGATGCGGCGTATCAACTGCTCAGGTCATATCTTTATATTTATGCATTTTTATTTTTATTTTTAGATTTTAAAACATTCTGTCAGTTTATTTAATGCGGCGCATCCCTGGTTAAGGATGCGACACATCTTATTTTCTGATTCGTATTAATTCCAGGCTCGATACGGCGCATCCCTTTCCATGGATACGGCGTATCGACTAACCTGATGAAATTTTTATTTTTATTTTTAGGTTTTATTTTCTAACTACTAATGAATTGTGCACAAGTTTGATTTTCTTAAACTCAGGTGTGGAATTTAGAATGATGGTATTTATAGGATTGCTCGCAAAACGCATAATGGAGGATCATACCGAGCAAATCTAAGGGAGTTTTTCCGTTCTAATTCTTTTTAATTCTCCGTTTTAATTTTAGATACAAACAACGAGGACGTTGTTTAACTTAAGTGGGGGGATGGAGAATTAGAACGTTACTTGTCCTAAAATTTTCAAAATATACTTTAATCTATGCTTAATATGTCAAAATTTAAAAATTTTTAGCATGTTTTTCTTTAGTCTAAATTACATAACCGCATACATAACCTTATTTTCCAAAATTGTGAAAACTTTTTCCACAAATATTTTAGTGTATCAGTGACTTGTAAACTTTAGAACTTGGCTTATATACTATTTGAGTCCACCATAATGAGTATTATTGATATAATTGGAGTGACTTGTCTAAATTGGAAAATTTCTAGGATTACACCCAAATAACATTTTAATGTTATGTGTTATTAATTAACCACATTGGTTAGTTAACCCCCATTTAAACCCTTTTGTTTACTCTCCTTTTTAGAGTAAGATACCCCTAGAAAAACCCTGAGAGCCATTCCTTTCGTTTCTTACACCTATGTTTTACGTTTCGTTACACCTTTACACCTTAGCCTACCCTGTAGATTATAGTCCTGTGTTCGTGTGCTTAATTCATTATGTTTGGTTAGGTCGGGAAATTGCACAATGCAATTGGAGTGAAAGTACATATTGTATAAATTTGAGACTTGTTATTTTTCGTGTGTTTACTACTTTCACTATTACCGTTATTTCTGAAGTCATGAAAAGTATGGAAAAATTAGCCAGAGTTATCGTTAAAAGTGATGTGGTAAAATTTTACACATCTTTGTTTATGTTAGTTAAAAAAAATTGAAAAAATTAGAAAAGAAAAAGAAAGAAGAAAGTTGGAAGTTTGTTTAACCAACTATTGTAAAGTTTTGTATTAGTGGAAGATATCTCCACTATTTGTTGTTGTAATATATTTGTGTATTGAAAGGGAGTTGGCCGTTATGGGAACGCCAACTAAGGTTTGTTCTTTGTTTAAGATTTTATTGAGTATAATTCGTGTCTACCTAAAGCGTGAGTTACATGAGTCAAAAGCGTGAGTTATTCAATGATATGAGTCTTATTCATGGGATGGTTGGGAAGTAATTAACCACACATTAGGACTTAATCTATTTGTTTTGTATTTTTTTTTATTTTACACCAATTTCTATCCCAAATATTATCCATACCCAACCATATCGTTCTATTCTGTAACACCCCCATTTTCATAGATCGCAGCGGATTTATAGTTGGGGTATTACTTCATGGAAGCAAAGACAAGACAATAGAAAACGACTCGAAAAGTGACGTTTTTGAAAAAGATGTTATCATTCATTTATTCATCAGAGTTTTTGTAGTAAAAGTTATACTTTTACCAAAAGTGAGGTCCTAAAAGACTTCAGGTTACGGAAAAACTGATGAATGATAACTATTATAGACGTCCTCATGTCCAGTGTCACACCGTGCCAGGGTTCCTAAAGTGCTCATATACCTAGGATACATGCTTAAAAGTCAACACTAGGTTGAGTGAGAGTCATAGGTTTAGGGTGTGGGAAAAGGGTTGAATACAAGTTCTACAGGGTTCAGCATAAACCCGAGGAAAAAGTTTTAGGAAGAATTATTGCACCAAGCTCATGAAACCGCACTGACAGTCCGAGTCATGGGGGCTGCAGACCCAACCATGAGGGGACAAGTAGGATAACTTGCCAAAGTTAATCCTTTAGGGTTTCAAGTATAGTACTTATTGGTTACCCGACTGAGGTTAACCACGAATATCTAAAAATAAAAACCAAAACCGAAGCGTGATAAGCGGGGTTTTTTTGGTTTCGGGTTTTTTTTGTTTCGGATTGAGCGATTCGGCTTGATTGTCGGTTTCTCGCTTTTTTTGAACTCCCCTAACACAAACAAATACGTCTCATTTCAAAACGGTACCATCTAAATCCCATTATTACCCACAATTTTTCTTTTTTTTTTCTTTTTTTTAAATATAAAACTTATCTTCATTCTATATTTTCACACACTTAAAAACTATTTTTTTTAACACAATCGGATTATAACTTTTCATAACTTCATTCCTTTAACGCTAATTCGATACTTTTCACATCCACATTTTCCACCCTATCTTGCTCTATAGCCTTAACTAGCTTCTCATCCACATTCTATATTCTCATCCTCGTCTTGGCCCGTTTGTCTAAAAAATGAGGTATACATTTTCGTAGCCTAAATGGAATATATGATAAACAAACAACTATGTGACAAAGATAGTGACCCGACTATTTGTCGTAGTCATTGTTTCTTTTTCATGTAGACTACCTTATGTTATTGTTGTTTGTTATTTGAAAAAATAATTAAATGATTTGAAAACACGTTGTCATTTCTCAACAACAACCACAGCCGCACCACAGCCTCCATTTGCACTTCCACCAGTGTCCAAATCACACGACCGTCTGATCACCGACGAGTTGACAGGTGCATGCTCCATCGGATAAGTGTGTAGTCATCGGAGCTGTGGTTGATGTTAGATTTAGTGAAGGTCTGCCACCGATACTGACGGTGTTGGAAGTGCTTGTAAATCGATTAAACTGATTTTGGAAGTGGCGCAACATTTAGGGGAGAATATGGTGAGGACTATTGGTGAGGTTAAGGTGACAAGTGTCCCCTTTTACTTTTTTCAGCTCCTATTTTGCTTTTTCCACTCTTAACTGATCAACAATGTGATATAACTAATGAACATTATGATTTTTTTAGACAACTTATGAACAACGTGACTTTTTTAGAAAACTAATGAACTGATGAACAACGTAAATTTTTTTAGAAAACTGATGAACTGACGAACAATGTTATTTTTTTTAGAAAACTGATGAATTGATAAACAACGTGATTTATTTTTAAAAAACTGATGAACAATGTATTTTTTTATTTAAAAAACTAATGAACAACGTGAATTGGTTTTTAGAAAACTGATGTACAATGTGATTTTTTAGAAAACTGATGAAGAACGTGATTTTTTGTAGAAAATTGATGAACTGACGAGCAACATGATTTTTTTAGAAAACTGATGAATTGATGAGCAACGTGATTTTTCATTAGAAAAATGATGAACTGATGAACAACATGATTTTTTTAGAAAACCGGTGAATTGATGAACAACGTCATATAACCGATGAACATTGTGATGTAACTAATGAACAACATCAAAAGAAACTAATGAATAACGTGATCTAACTTATGAACATTGTGATGTTATTCATCAAAAAACTGATGAACTTATGAACAAGTACTGCGGATTCGAAATTTTATTCATCACAATTCTTATTTTTTAAATAAATATTAAAGCTTTTCTGATTTTTTAAGGAAATATTGAAGCTGTTATGAATTACCAAAACATTTATATTCTACTTAACGTGTTAATACTCAAAAATCACAAAAATTTCTTTAATGAGACATTTTATCGAACACCTTATGGGTGTTTTTGGATCTCAAAAATCAATCATATAAAACAGATACTCTTCACTTATGTCCCACCTTCTTTCTCCCCCTACATTTTCAACACAAACTAGGGGTGTTCACAAGGCGGTTCAGTTCGGTTAGTTGAAAGATTTTCACTAACCTTCGTGGGGTAGGTAATTCATTTTACTATCCGAACCGAACCGTACTAGGCGGGTACCCAAATTGAGCAGTTACCTGCGGTTCGGGTCACGATTAACCATTTTAGAAGAACATATGAACAATAACATGTTCTAAAACCTAAAATGTCATTTTACTAAAATTAAATAACATTGAATAGATTAAAGTAACATTAAAGTTATTCAGTCACAATAATGAATAAGAATACATAACAAATATTTTTTCAACATTTATAAGTTATGACCACACAAACAATTTCCACAATTTCACACATAGATATTTAGCAAATATTTACATTCGGAACAAAAAAATCGTATACAATAAAAGTAGTGCAATAACATAATCAAATCTTTTACGGTTATTTGAATCTTTAGTTAAAAACCTTAGTGTATATTATACATGGTTTTGTTCGGTTTGGTTAACCACGAATATCTAAAAATAAAAACCAAAACCTGTGATAAGTGGATTTTTTCAGTTTCGGTTTCGGGTTTTTTCACTTTTGGATTGAGTAATTCAGCTCGATTTGTCGATTTCTCGGTTTTTTTGAAAATCCCTAACACAAACAAATACATCTCATTTCCAAAATGGTAACATCTAAATTCCATTATTACCTACCATCTTTATTTTTTTTTATTATAAAAACTTAACTTCATTCGATATGTTCACACACTTCAAAACTATTTTTTTAACAAAATCGGTTTATACTTTTCAAAGCTTCACTTCCTTTAACGCTAATTCGACACTTTTCACATCCACATTTTCCACCCTAACTTGCTCTATAGCCTTCACTAGCATCTCATCCACATTCTATATTTTCATCCTCATCTTTTTCCGTTTGTCTAAAAAGATGCGGTATACATATTTCGTAGTCAAAACGGAATATACGATAAACAAACATCTATGTGACAAAGATAGTGACCTGACCCTATTTGTCAAAATCATTGTTTCTTTTTCATGTAGACTACCTTCTATTATTGTTGTTTGTTATTTAAAAAAAATAAATAAATAATTTGAAAACAGGTTGTCATTTCTCAACAACAACCACAGCTGCACCATTGCCTCCATTTGCAATTCCAACGGTGTCTAAATCACAGGTCTGTAAGATAACCGATGAGTTCATAGGTGCATGCTCCATCGGATAGTTGTATCAAGTCATCGGAGCTGTGGTTGATGTGAGTTTCAGTGAAGGACTGCCGCCGATACTGACGGCGTTAGAAGTGCCTGATAATTCGATTAGCCTGATTTTGGAAGTGGCGCATCATTTAGGGGAAAATATGGTGATGACAATTGATGAGGACATGGTTACAAGTGTCCCATTTTACTTTTTCCAGCTCCTATTTTGATTTTTTCACTCTTAACTGATGAACATTGTGATATAACTGATGAAAATTATAATTTTTTTAGAAAACATATGAACAAAGTGAATTTTTTTAGAAAACTGATGAAGTGATGAACAACGTAATTTTTTTTAGAAAACTGATGAATTGGTGAACAACGTGATTTATTTTTGAAAAACTGATGAACAACATGTCTTTTAATTTGAAAAACTAATGAACAACGTCAATTATTTTTTAGAAAACTGATGAACTGATGAACAACGTGATTTTTTTAAAAAACTGATGAACAACGTTAATTATTTTTAGAAAACTTATGAACACTATGTTTTTTTAGAAAACTGATGAACTGATGAGCAACGTGATTTTTTTAAAAAAACTGATGAACAACGTTAATTGTTTTTAGAAAACTGAAGAACACTATGATTTTTTAGAAAACTGATGAACTGATGAACAACGTGATTTTTTTAAAAAACTGATGAACAACGTTAGTTGTTTTTAGAAAACTGATGAACACTATGATTTTTTAGAAAACTGATGAACTGATAAACAACGTGATTTTTTTTTAAAAAACTGATAAATTGATGAGTAATGTGATTTTTTTTATCTAATAAATAGATGAAATGATGAACAAGGTGATTTTTTTTAAAATTGATGTATTGATGAGCAACAAGATTTTTTAGAAAACTGATAAACTAATGAACAATGTGATTTTTTTAGAAAACTGATGAACTAATGAATAACATGATATAACTGATGAACCACATGATTTTTTTTAAACTTGTGAACTAACGAACATGATTTTTTGTTAGAAAACTTATGAACAACATGATTTTTTAGAAAAATATTGAACAACGTGATTTTTTTAATTTAAAAACTGATGAACAACGTGATTTATTTTAGAAAACAGATGCTCTTCACCTATGTCCCACCTTCTTTCTCCCCCTGCATTTTCAACAGAAACTAAGGGTGTTCACGGGGCGGTTCAGTTCGGTTAGTTGGAAGATTTATACAATCCATCTCGGGCGGGTAATTCATTTTACTATCCGAAACCGAATCGTACTAGGCGGGTAACCTGACACACGGTTACCCGAAATGAGCGGTTACCTACGGTTCTGGTCACGGTTAACCATTAGACATTTAATCAAGTTTAGCATATAAACAATAACATGGTCTAGAACCTAAAATATCATTTTAGTAAAATTATATAATCCTGAATAGATTAAAGTAATATTAAAGTTCTTCGGTCACAATAATTGCATTCAAATAAGCATAAATAACAGATTAACAAAAAATATTTTTTCGACATTTATAAGTTACGACCACATTAAAAAAAATTTGGTTTTTTACGGTTTAGAGTTTTTTGGGATTCGGGTTTTTTCGGTTCCGGATTGAGCGATTCGGCTCAGTTTTTTGGTTTCTCGGTTTTTTAACACCCCTTACACAAACAAACACAACTCATTTCTCAAACGATAACATCCGAATTCCATTATTACATTCCATATTTTTTTTATAAAAGGTTAACTTCATTCTATATTTTCACACAGTTAAAAACTATTTTTTAACACAATCAGATTATAACTTTTCATAACTTCACTTCCTTTAACGCTAATTCGACAATTTTCACATCCACATTTTCCACCCTAACTTGCTCTATAGCCTTATCTAGCTTCTCATCCACATTCTATATTCTCATCCTCATCTTTGTCCATTTGTGTAAAAGGATGAGGTATACATATATCGTAGCCAAAATGGAATAGTACGATAAATAAACACCCATGTGACAAATATAATGACCCGACTATTTGTCATAATCACTGTTTCTCTTTTCATGTAGACTACCTTATATTATTGTTGTTTGTTATTTTAAAAAATAAATTAATAATCTGAAAACAGGTTGTCATTTCTCAACAATAACCACAGTCGCACCGTCGCCTCCATCCGCACTTCCACCGGTGTCCAAATCACACGACGGTAAGATCACTGACGAGTTCACAGGTGCATGCTCCATCGGACAAGTTTGTAATGTGATATAACTAATGAACATTATGATTTTTTTAGTGAAGGACTGCCGCCAATATTGATGGCGTTAGAAATGCTTGATACTTCGATTAGACTGGTTTAGGAAGTGGCACATCATCTAGGGGAGAATATGGTGAGGACAATGTGATATAACTAATGAACATTATGATTTTTTTTAGAAAACTGATGAACAACGTGATTTAAAAAAAACTGATGATTTGATGAACAACGTGATTTTTATAGAAAACTGGTGAACCAATGAACAATGTGATTTATTTTAAAAACCGATGAATTGATGAACAATGTATTTTATTATTTAATAACTGATGAACAACGTGATTTTTTTAGAAAACTGATGAACAACGTGATTTTATAGAAAAATGATCAACAACGTTGTTTTTTTTAGAAAATTGATGACTGATGAGCAACGTGAGTTTTTATTTAAAAACTGATGAACAATGTGATTTTTCTAGAAAATTTATGAACTGATGTACAACGTGTTTTTTTTAGAAAGCAGATGAACTACGAGATTTTTTTAAAAACTGATGAACAACGTGATTTTCTGTAGAAAGCTCATGAATCGGTTGAACAACGTGATTCTTTGTTAGAAAACCGATGAACAACTTTTTTAGAAAACTGATGAGCAACTTGATTTTTTAAATTTAAAATACTGATGAACTGATGAGTTTAAATTTTAAGTTCAAACATATCCTTAACTATAAAATATTTATTGTTGCATCGTTGTAGCTCTTAGACTAGGTTTAATATTATCTATATCTAGGAACACATAATAACGAAAGCGGAATATTCAAACAATGAATTAACGTTATCATGAACAAGGTTTTTCATTATCATTCATACGTTTCTAATGATTACAAACTAATTAACACGTTCTACCTTGATCAAGTAGAACATGTTATCTAAACTAAAACACTAATAAACCCTAGGCGTTTATCTCCTACGCCTAGGGTACACACACACACCTTTACTAGACGTCTACATTGTGGAAGACTTGTTAATAAAAATCCTAACCCTTGATCTCTTTATATAATAGAGCTTTAGGGTTTACAAATTACTACGAAGGACTAATAAATAAAACTTCTTTTGCAAGAAAGTCCTTCCCCATCTTTTGTAGAATTCCTTCTTGTCACTTCAAGCCCTTCATGTTTCATTCTTCTTGTTTTGTATCATCAAATCTATAATTCCCAACAATCTTCCCCTATTTGATGGTAACAAAACAACCACAAATCTTGTACGAACTTCCCTAGACGAAGTAGAGAAATTGAGATAGTTAAATCTCACCATGAATGAAAAAATCCTGTCTTCCCCTTAAGCCATGCCATGCCACTCTAACATCTCTTCCCCTTTTTGTTATCAAAAAATAGGGAACATATGCAAATAATGATCTTGACCACCACGAACTAATACCATACTTCCAATCCAAGCCTTCCAATGTTTCAAATTGCCCTCCATGAAGAACACCAAAATGCTTACTAAAAATGAATCCAAAACAATAGAAAACTCTAGTGATCAACAGTAGTAAAAATCAAACACTTCCCCTTGAGTGATGCATGAAAATCAAATGATTAAAACACATAATAAGATACTTCCCCTGAAACCAATGTGTTAATCATCTTCATGATTCTTCAAATCTGTAGGCTCTATGTAATGATCACATGTGAAGAAAACCGAGTATCACGAATTTGATGAAGAAGTAGAATTTCCCAAACTTGTGTCTTAAATCTTGTACTAACCACGTGACTCCAAACTCATACCAGAACAACAATAGTATAAGTAGACCACAACCTCTTGACAAAATCCTCATCCTATGTGAGACACTGAGCACAATAACGTAACTCCTTCAAGTGATAGCCGATGTGTGCATAGAGCATCATAAGAAAAATCACACTCTTTGGCTAGATTTATCAAGTCTTTGTCACATCTTTAACGCACAAACAAGTTATCTTCAAAGTGTCTCAAACTTTGAGATATGATTAGAACACTCATCCAAGAAACTCCACTTCACCTTCAAATAAGTGATAAACAATCTTCTTCGTAATCAATTAATCCAATAATCCAAATAACGAGCCTTTTGAAACCTTTAAGAACAAAAACTTCTTCCTGTGTGTGAATCAAATAATCTTCTGTGTGTGTAATCCAAAACCAATCAAACTTATATGCACTTCCCCTTACTGCTTGTAAACCATGCATAGATATTGAACCATAAAGCTCTTTACGTGTCTCCATAAATCATTCAAACACGACAGTACTTTGAATATAACAGTACTTTGAATAGAACAGTACGTTGGAGAGAGCAGCAGTATCTTAATTCGAGCAGCAGTACCTTTGTTTGAGAGAGCAGTACTTTGAATAAATCACGGGCAGTACTTTGATTAAAAGAGCAGCAGTACTTTCAAAGAGTAGCAGTACTTTGAATATAACTTCAAAGATATACCCACTTGTAACTCGAACATACTTTTTGAACAATCAATCAACTTGTGCAATGAGCAGTCCAACTTCTCAATGATCAGCTTTAAAACCCAAGTAGCAGTACTTTGAACGAGACGCAACAGCAGTACTTTATAGTATAAACAGTACGTTGAATATCGAAAAGCAGTAGGATCAGTATAAAGTTAATCTTCAAATAGTACATGTACAACTAACCCATTAATAAAGAACAACAATACAATAAAGTCCCACGCTAAGAATGCCATACGTTTGACCAATCACCAATCAGTAAGAATTCTTGACCACCGATCATAAATTGCATCCAAATCAGTATATGACAAATCCCACTTGCAATAAAAAACAATAAGTCTATTCATGATTCTTTTAATTTGGCAAAACCCCACTCGTTTGCCATAGTCCCTTAACCATAAAATAATCGACATATGATGAGAATTTAAATCACAAAAAAAACTTTTGTCGCCACATCAATACAATCGAGGTTTTGATCCAATAAACGACAACCTTTATTGAACCATTAATTTTTCACTTGCACCGACCCAAGAATAATCAATAAATTAAGAAGAGCACCGACCCATTATAATTCTCTAAACTTTAAACAGCAACAGATATCTTTGACAGTCCAAGAATTTATTAAACTCCATTGTTATTGTGAATCACATGCAATAAATGACAAAAGAAATCATGTAGTACGAGGTTTTTGTTGAAACAACCGATCAGTATCTTTTATATATATCGATAAACATATTAACATGTTTAAAAGTCGATACCTTAAAAAACCTTAAGAACCATCGTACCTTCATCGAATCTGCTTCTTCTACGACATCAAAAACCTTGTAAAATCCTAGATATCGAGAGCCCCAGGCTCTGATACCAATTGTTGGATCGTTGTAGCTCTTAGACTAGGTCTAATATTATCTATATCTAGGAACACATAATAACGAAAGCGGAATATTCCAACAATGAATTAACGTTATCATGAACAAGGTTTTTCATTATCATTCATACGTTTCTAATGATTACAAAATAATTAACACGTTCTACCTTGATCAAGTAGAACATGTTATCTAAACTAAAACACTAATAAACCCTAGGCGTTTATCTCCTACGCCTAGGTTACACACACGCACACCTTTACTAGACGTCTACATTGTGGAAGACTTGTTAATAAAAATCCTAACCCTTGATCTCTTTATATAATAGAGCTTTAGGGTTTACAAATTACTACGAAGGACTAATAAATAAAACTTCTTTTGCAAGCAAGTCCTTCCCCATCTTTTGTAGAATTCCTTCTTGTCACTTCAAGCCCTTCATGTTTCATTCTTCTTGTTTTGTATCATCAAATCTATAATTCCCAACATTTATGTTTTATACGAACTATTTGGGATTATAGGGTAAATGTCTAAAACTTAATCATCGACTTATCTTTTACTTATATGCTTATCTGATTCATACATGTTTATTTCCTGTTATACTTATGTAAAATGCTTTATACTTTGGTGTGCGTTTTGTGTCTTGAGTCTATGATTTCATACCACCATACGAATGACGATATTAAACTTTTTACAAAACGTTGATACAAATCTTCCACGAAAACTAAAACGTTCTACCTTTTTGAAACTCATATGCATCGTACTTTTATTATGTAACATATTATGAGATAAACTACATATTCATTAGGTCGAGCCGAATTCCATATCATTGTGCTCTAATTCTTGACATCACTTATGTTACTCTATTCCGCCATACTTTTTGGCACCGTTGGGTTACTTACGTCACTACACTCTAAGGTGAGTTTCATAGTCCTGTTTTTCAATTTATTATTTCATTTCAAACCTACGGGGGATAATACATTGCTCATTATTTTTATACGAGCCCAAGTATATCAAATTCATTTACATTGCTTAAGTTACATCATTGCCATGCTAAAGTCCACTGTTTATCATGAACCGTTAATTACAAGTAAGCGAGGGTGAGTGAATAAATCTATTAAGGGTGACTGCTCCGTTCGGGTTGGTAGCACCAACTAGTCTATGAACGCATTTCATTTGAATCATATCAGAGTGTCTAGCAAAACACTCAGTTGGGGCGTTCAATTTCAGTCTAGCTTCGGGGTCATGAGCTTATAGCAATTGTATTATTTCATGTGACATATTTATCATGCATACTTTATACTTGTGGTAGTCGTACAGAATATTTACATAAACTCTATGAACTCACCAACCTTTGTGTTGATGCTTTTAGCATTTATTCTCAGGTCCATAATGAACAAGGCTAGCACGGGGGAGCACGTATACTCAAGATGGCTATAAATTTTATTATCATTCGAAAACTTATTTGATAAACTGCGAAACTATAGGGACCTCATTTTGTAAACTCTGGTATTTATAAAATTCGAATGATAAATCTTTCAAAACTACTCAAATGGAAATCGTTTTCTATTATTATACAAATTTTGTGACACGCAGCGGAATTCAAACTGGGTGTTACTGATGACATCAAATAAGTACATTATATTGACATCATTTATCATATTTAATTGACTTGTTTTACTTAATTATGTATGAGAATCGGTGCTTGATTGTTTACTTAAGTGATTCTCAGGAAATTACAACTAATTGGTGAAACTTGGCAATTTTGGACGAATTATGGAGCAAATTAATCAAGATGGAAAAGTCTACTGAAATCAAGGAGATACACCACATCATTCTAGACAGATGCGCCACAGTATCATAATTAGATGAATTCGAATACCATTTCCTGATTTTGAAGAATGCGCCGCATGTGATTTTATCATGCGCCGCATATGAAACTTTGGTCAACGAAGAAGATCCAACTTGTTCTACTCCAGATACGCCGCATCACATTATTGACATATGGCGTATAACTATCAAGACTTCACCAGATACCATCCAAGATACTGAAGGACATGCGCCACATAAAGATTCAAGTTACGCCACATCTGAAGACGGTGTACGAAGATTCCAGAATATAATAATCTTGGACCCCACGCGAAGTTACCTCAATGCACCTCATCTACTCAGTTGATGCGCCGCATCGTGCCCTCAGACAGAAACTATAAATAGACCCTCATTACCTACGAATATTATGTGCAACATAACCCTAAGGAGATGAATTCAGACGAAGAAGCAACACATGACACACCCTAAACGAAGATCTTAGAGCAGTAAGAAGGTCCTGCATGTGTATAATTCATTAAGTAGTTTTGTTTTATCTATATTTGTAAGCTTTAATTCATCAGGATTGATGGGCTTGTGGCCACCATACTGCTCTCCTTAAAATTGCTTTCCCATCAATTAAAGTTTATATGATGTTTTTTTGGTGACTTGTATATGTGCATTGATAACCTCTGTGTCTAGCTGAGTTTTGCTTGGGCTGCCATACCCCCTCCTCGCCTACTTATCTAGTGTCTAGAAAGTGGGATAGGCATAAGTGATCATTAAGAGTTTACTCGCCTATATTTATGATCCAACGAGACAGATAAGATTACGATACTCATCATATAAAACTAGCAATAAAATAAGTGACAAGCTACTTAACCATATGACAGGCCTTCTTTCTGTATCTATTATCTATCCGTGTACTTGTTTGCTATTCTCTGATTCGTTCTCATTAGTTTTACTTTAATTGTTTAATTAACCAAACTGTGCTAGTCTCTCAGACTAAACCCCCTTTGTGTTAGATTAGGTTGTAAAACTAACTTAGGATATTAAAATACTGATTAGGTTAACTAGATATTACGTTCCACTCTTAGTGTTCGACACTCTGCTTACCACTATCTACATATTGATCGGGTGCACTACTCGTTAGTGTGTGTGTTAGGATAAGTCGGTTAAATATAAATTTAAAACTTGAATAGGCAAAACAACTATACTACAACATGACACACGAGACGCATCAAGTTTTTGGCGCCGCTGCCGGGGAGTGAATTTTTAATATCTGTTTATCTAGTTAGTATTTTAATTAGGTTTTCTAACTTTTTAGGTTTTTTTGTATATTTTAGATTCTAACCACTAACCTTGTTGTATATTAGTTAGATTGCATTCATTGTATAATTTGCATATTTAGTGTTTTTGTTTGTTTTTATTTATTTTTGTAAACTTTAGTTTTTCTTTAATTTTTTTGCATAACTGTTGTCGCTGTATTCTGCTGATACAAATGATACGGCGCATCTATTATTTAGATGCGGCGTATGGCGTTTTAATTTTTATATATATAGCGCATTTAATAATTCTTATATGGCGCATCTATCCCCTAGATACGATGTATTCCTTTTTTAACCAGAAATCTTTTTAAANGATATTAAAATACTGATTAGGTTAACTAGATATTACGTTCCACTCTTAGTGTTCGACACTCTGCTTACCACTATCTACATATTGATCGGGTGCACTACTCGTTAGTGTGTGTGTTAGGATAAGTCGGTTAAATATAAATTTAAAACTTGAATAGGCAAAACAACTATACTACAACATGACACACGAGACGCATCAAGTTTTTGGCGCCGCTGCCGGGGAGTGAATTTTTAATATCTGTTTATCTAGTTAGTATTTTAATTAGGTTTTCTAACTTTTTAGGTTTTTTTGTATATTTTAGATTCTAACCACTAACCTTGTTGTATATTAGTTAGATTGCATTCATTGTATAATTTGCATATTTAGTGTTTTTGTTTGTTTTTATTTATTTTTGTAAACTTTAGTTTTTCTTTAATTTTTTTGCATAACTGTTGTCGCTGTATTCTGCTGATACAAATGATACGGCGCATCTATTATTTAGATGCGGCGTATGGCGTTTTAATTTTTATATATATAGCGCATTTAATAATTCTTATATGGCGCATCTATCCCCTAGATACGATGTATTCCTTTTTTAACCAGAAATCTTTTTAAACCCTAACCGACATATGGCGCATCTGTTTTACAGATACGGCTTATTAATTAATTTATTAAAAACAGTTTTCGAATTATTAAATAAAAGCGGCGCATCGATTTTCATTGATATGGCGCATTTAACTCTTAATCAAAAATCTTGTATTTTGAAGCATAACGAAGATACGGCGTATTAACTTTTGTTATACGGTGCATTTAGTTTTTATAAATATAATTTATTTTTGATAACTTAAAACATACGGCGCATTCTTATTTATAAAGCGGCGTATTGATTTTTTTTAAAATAAAAGTCTGATTTATTTTTAACGTAATAAGATACGGCGCATCCTATTCTTAGGATATGGCGCATCGTCTGCAAATATCACCAACTTTTATTTTTCGTATTCCATTTTCGTTATTAGTTTTCTGGTATTCTACTTTATCCAACCTATCTTACTGATGGTTTTGTGATGATTTCAGGAAGTGCATGACAAGAAGTTCGACTAAGAACTTGACTAAACCATTCGAAGATCCTGAACGAGCTTTTTATTCGCTTAAGAAGCTTTTCTGAACAGGAAGAAGTTAGTGAAGGAGAAGAACCAGAAACAATGACGGATCCAACCATGGAGGAGTACATGAATAAGACCCGAGCGGACTATGGTTCGGGAGTTGCTAGGCCCAAGTTTGATGCTGAATCCAAATTTGAGCTGAAGGGTCAATTTCTCAAGGAGCTTAGAGAAAACGCTTTCAGTGGATTGGAACACGAAGATGCTAATGAACACGTGGAGAAGATTCTTGAAATAGCAGATTTATTTACTACTGAGAAAATGACTATTGACCAACTTATGCTTCGTGTTTTCCCTATTTCACTTATAGGAGTTGCCAACAGGTGGCTAAAAAGCGAACCAGCCGGTTCAATCACAACATGGGAAGACTTAAAGAGCAAATTCCTGAAAAGATATTGTCCACCTGCTAAGACCTCTAAAAAGATGGAGGCTATCAATAACTTCAAGCAAGAGCCCGATGAGACTCTCTATCAGGCTTGGGAACATTTTAAAGATTTATTATTGAAATGTCCTCAACATTATCTAACCACTATGCATGAGGTAATATTGTTTTATCAGGGATTGGACGTGCCTACAAGACATATCTTGGATGCCAAGGGAGCTGTACCTCAGATGAGTGCAATAAATGCTAGGAAAGCTATTCAAGAAGCTGCTGATCATCTTAAAAGTGGCATGATAAGACCTCTACCAGATCAAACAGCGGTACTAATTTTGACGGATTTGCTTCAATTCAAGCTCAATTGGATAAGCTTAGTAGAGATATGAAGAAAAGAGACGAGAAAGTTTATGCTGCCCAAGTTGGTTGTGAAAGATGTGAAGGACCTCACTACACTAAAGATTGTCCATCAAAGAAAGAGAGTGAAACCCTTGAGGAAGCATACCACACACAATTTAGTAAACCATTCCAACCTTCAGGAAGATTTAGGGAAGCTGTTCCAGGTTACTATCAAAAGAACAATGGAAACTGTAGGACCTTGGATACAACTTATTTCACAACTTATCTAAGCTTATTCTAGAGAGAGAGTAGAGAAAGAGAGTGGAGACTTCATGATTAAGATAAGAACTTGTGTGTGTATTATTCCAATGAAGCACTCAACCTTCAAATGAAGGTTTACATACATAATATAGCACTAGGAATATTAGATTTAGGTTTTTACATGTTTAGCCCTTGAACTTCCTAGTTTATGCTAACTTGAACATATAACTTTTGAAACGCTTTCTAACGCAACCTATTACATGATTTAAGACTTTAATGACCTACACTTCATATTATAAAAATACAAAGCTAACAATCTCCCCCTAAGTGTTGGTCATTGAAGGTTGCGTGACGTCTTCATCTTTGNTGATTAAGCATTGATTAGCTCGTAGTAGTTACAATAGTTAGTTAAACGTAGTTTAGAAGTAGATTAGTTCGCGGAAGAAGGACGGGTCTTTACCCACTGTATACCTGATCCGCAGCCCAAGTGGCACGCCCTAGTGGCAAAACTCATGTATATAAAACCCTCTCCATCCTTGGAGAGGGTAAGCCTTCTCTCATAATTCTATTTTCTTTTTTTGGTTTTCTCTCAAGGCTTCATCTCTTTCTCTCTCTAACTTTCTCTTTCTACATTTCTTTCTTTTTTTTCTTACTTGCATCGAACCATACCACAAGTATAAACGAGTTTGTGATGTTATCTAGTATCCTACAGGATCCCTTTAACTAAGCAACATAAATGTGTCCCTAGGGTATATGTCTATTAAGAGTGGATCAATTCAAAAGTGCAACTCACCCCGACATGTGCAAATTTCTATCAAAAACCTATGAGCACATGTTAAGGGGGAGCATTTGAAAATCATAAAACTCTCAAAGTGTTAGCAAAATGTGTTTCTTTATCAAAAACACTTTGAGAGAATTTTCAATGATTTGGTTAAATGGCGATTGTGGAAAGATACCAAAAGACCGACCACTTTACTTAAATGCATGGAGTTATAAGGATGGTAAGGTTAGGTATGAGTTCCCATGATCCACCAGAACTGGAGGGATCTTCCCAGGGACAATCCACTAGATAGATCAGAAGTCCTTAGGATTGATTAAAAAAAAAGGGAGAAAAGTGAGAAAGGGAAGAGTGCCGACTGAGATAGAGCTAGGACTGGAACAAACCCACCAAGGTTCTAGTGATGAAGTCTCGGTAAGCACTGAAGGGGTTGAAGAATTAAAAAGATACGAAATGAGAAAGGGTGAAAAGAAATAGCCCTCCAATTATTCAACCTTAGGGCAGAAACCGGGTTCAACTCATCTGCTACTGGTTGTTACTAAGGTAACACCGGTATTGAAGACAAGACGTCATGGACCCAGTGACGCACTGCACTAAACCTTCTAGCCACTCAAGTTCTCTTAAAAGAGCTTGTTTCATTCTCACGGGGAACCGGTGTAATCTATCGACTTGTCTCTTAGAGCTAGTTGATATTGAAACAGGAGACCCCTCCCTAGTCTCCGCATAGGATAACCAAATTGCACTTATCGAGTCTAGAGCCAAGAGATGCATCAAAAGATCTCATAGGAACACTTGATACTTCTACACTGGTTGTTCAACATTAAGGACACCAGTTGTAATATTTTGAGTCCTACGCAGATCTTAGCAATCTGCCAAGAACACTTATGAGGGAATATACATAAGTATTTCCCAGTGATTGAGTGGAAACTCCTGCTAGGGTCAACATCAAACAGCCCTGAAAGCAGGTCGCTTCGGTAACTCCTTGTAGGTTACGCTTAGTTATCGCGGCGGTTTCAAAACGGTCTACAGTCATGGGGTGATCTCCAGCGACTCACCTAATCGTTGATATACTTCGGTATGTCAGTGAAAGCCCCTTTCGGGGTATCCGATTAGGAACGGCCTTGGTAAGGGTTGGAAGGAGTCTTCACACTATGCTGTTGACGATCTCTGATTCCGAACCTGTAAGTACCAGACGTTTTATTGCTAACTGTCTTATGCAGGAACTTTTAGCGGTTGTTGCTGATTGCAGAAAAGATGCCGATCCACCACCTCATGCTCACACTTCAACATCAAACTCTAAGAAATCATGATCATTGAATGGGCTTCAACTATGCTTCCACGACTCTGATGCAGAAGATCATGATCCTGAAAACTGTGAGCATGCCAACACAAAGATGTTCAAATCACATGGAGACGCTACTACTCAAAGATGACTTAAAGATACTCATTTGGATGAAGAATTCGAAGTAACGCCAAAGATCATCCAACACATTAAACAAGTCATCTAGAGTCCACTGCTGAAAGCACAAAGTTCATGACAATGAAGAATCAAAGGCTACGAGCTACAAAGATATCGACAAAGATTTAGATGCTAGAGTTCAAAGTTTAATTTCCGGGGTGACCTCCCTTAGGGGGAGATTGTTAGGAATACGTTTTTTATATAGAAGACTCGGTCACCCCAAGTATTGTTTAGCATTATGTAGCTCGTAGTATTTATCATATTAGTTAGTACATAGTTTAGTATTAGTTAGTATTCGTGGAGTCGAGTCGGGTCTTTACCCACTGTCAGCTCGATCCACAACCTAGTAGAGGCAAATATTATCTTGTAGTATAAAGAGTAAATTACATAGATGGTCCCTGTGGTTTGCCCAAAGTTTCACCCACAGTCCCTGAAAGTTAAAAGTTGCACGGATAGTCCCTATCTCTGAAAAGAATAACACTAATGGTCCCTTTTTTAACTGTCGTTAAGTGACTTCCGTTATAATTTACACGTTAGTCCCTTTTGGTTAAATACCGTTACATCGTTTATCCTTTATAATAACGGTCGTTTATAACTTAAAGTTTTTCGATTCTTTCTTACGTTTTCATCCGTTTTTATACGTTTTCATGCGTTTTAATCCGTTTTCATCCGTTTTTCTTACGTTTTCATCCGTTTTCATGCGTTTTTATACGTTTTCGCTCGTTTTTCTTACGTTATTGTCTGTTTTCCTACGTTTTCATCCGTTTGGGTCCGTTTTTATACGTTTTCGCTTGTTTTTATACGTTTTCCTTTATTTTTCTTATATTTTCATACGTTTTTATCCGTTTTTATACGTTTCATACGTTTTTATATGTTTTCGTTCGTTTTTATACGTTTGATACGTTTTTATATGTTTTCGTTCGTTTTTATACGTTTTCTTACATTTTCATCGGTTATTTTTATGTTTTCATATGTTTTTCTCCGTTTCCTTCCGTTTTCATCCATTTTTATTCATTTTTGTCTGTTTTTATACGTTTTGGTCCATTTTTATACGTTTTCGTCCGTTTTATATGTTTTCGCTCCATTTTTATTATGTTTTTATCCATTTTTATACGTTTTCTTATGTTTTTTCTGTTTTCCTTACGTTTTCATCCATTTTTATACATTTTAATCCATTAACGTATAAAAACGTATGAAACCGGACGAAAATGTATAAAAATAGATAAAAGTGTATGACAATTTAAGAAAAACGGATAAAAGCATATAAAAATGAATGAAAATGTATCAAAACGGACCGAATGTATGAAACGTAAGAAAAATGACCGAAAACGTATAAAAGCGGATAAAAAGTATTAAAACAGATGAAAACGTAAGAATTTAACAAACGAAAACGCATAAAAATGGATAAAACGTATGAAAATATAAGAAAAACGGACGAAAACTTATAAAAAAGGACGAAAACAGATAAAAATAGATGAAAACGGATAAAAATGGATGAAAAAGGAGCAAAAACTTATAAAACGGATGAAAACGTATAAAAATAGACCAAAACGTATAAAAACGGACGAAAATGAATAAAAATGAATGAAAACGGAAGGAAACAGAGAAAAACATATGAAAACATAAAAATAACCGATGAAAATGTAAGAAAACGTATAAAAACGAACGAAAACATATAAAAACGTATGAAAACATATAAAAACGGATAAAAACGTATGAAAATGTAAGAAAAATAAAGGAAAACGTATAAAAACAAGCGAAAACGTATAAAAACGGACCCAAACGGATAAAAATGGATGAAAACGTAGGAAAACAGACAATAACGTAAGAAAAACGAGCGAAAACATATAAAAACGCATGAAAACGGATGAAAACGTAAGAAAAACGGACGAAATCGTTTAAAAACGGACGAAAACGGATTAAAACGCATGAAAACGTATAAAAACGGATGAAAACGTATGAAAACATAAGAAAATTTTGAAAAACTTTAAGTTATAAACGGCCGTTATTATAAAGGATAAATGATGCAACGATATTTAACCAAAAAGGACTAACGTGTAAATTATAACGGAAGTCACTTAACGACAGTTAAAAAAGGGACCATTAGTGTTATTCTTTTCAGAGATAGGGACTATCCATGCAACTTTTAACTTTCAGGGACTGTGGGTGAAACTTTGGGCAAACCACAAGGACCATCTATGTAATTTACTCTAGTATAAATACCCCTCACCTAGCAAGGGTGAGTGTTGGACCTTTTCACACCTTAATCTAATACACACTAAGTTTCTCTCTCTAAAGGTTCCATTCTCTCATCTTTCTCTCTCTACAATTCTTGCACTATTCGATCCATTTAAATCACTAAGACCATACGTGTTTATGCTTATGAGTATCCTACAAGTGGTTTTTTTTGTCAATTCGAGTGGTTGTTTCATAAGCCTCTTCATAGCGAGTTGTCTACCGGTATAAATTTCTTGTTAGCGGTTTGTGTTCAGTTTGGACAAGTTTTGTAGCGAGTTGTGTTAGATCTGAAAGTGACTTGTTTGTCTGTTGTAGCCAGCGATTTGTCAGACCTTGTCTGGTTGTGTATTAGCGAGTTGTCAGTTTTGAATTCTTGTGGAACTAGCGAGTTGGTTCTAATAGCCAGTTGGCTCCTATAGCGAGTTGCTTATTTGCTCAGTTTAGCAAGCTGGGTACCTTGTGGATTTGGTTATTAGCAATTTGGGTTTTAGCTAGTTGGTTAATCGTTTCCTTATAGCGAGTTGTCTGACTGAAGACCTCAGATCTATGTCATCTTCATCAGTCAACATAAGTCAAACGTAAAAGATTAATCAAGAAGCATTAAGAAGTAAGGTCATAACCAGTTTTGTATCTCCAACAAGAACAATAACAAATCCTAAACCCACGGTTAACATTATCCCACACCCAACAACACTTAATCTCTTTTACATCTACAACAAGACTCATTAACGACTACACAAGATCTACATAATATATTCAAACTTTGCTACCAATCTTGATTCAAAGATTTTTTTTGTGTGACAACAAATCCATCATCAATCACAACTGAAGCAAAACAAATGTAAACAAACAAGATATCAGTTTTGTCACTCACGTACCAATCCTTATAAGGTCTTATTGGAGTGAACTTTATAACATCATTGATCCTTTTAAGAAGCTAAACTTCTTGTTTCTATTTTTGAACAAATTTAAAGTAAAGAACAAAAACCATATTGTTTCACTCTTTCCTTAGGTTCGGTTTACAAAAATCAAGAGTAACATAAACAACAACAACAACAAGAAAAAGGAAACCAAAGGATCTCAGTCTATCTCGTTGTGTTAAGGTAGATTCGTTCATACATCATAACCACAAGAGATTTGTTCATCATCGATCCCTTTTTGAAGTATACACTTCTTTGTCTATCCGAATCATAAAGAAACATCAGAAACAAACGTGTTTCCATCTTTTCTTTTCATTCGGTTGCACATGATCAGATAAAAACAAAATTAAAAAACCCACCTTCGATCTTGAACAAGTCATTGAAGCTGAATAGATATAAAAAAGGGTTGAAAGTTTGGTGTTCAGATTATTAACTAAGACAAGGGAATAATTAATTCGGTTGGTGGTGATTTTATCTGAGCCGATAACATGCAAAAGGGTGTGACGAATTTCTTTATCTGTGATTCTGTTATGTGAGTATAGTTGGTGGCTGCGTAATTTTGGTTTAGGGTTTGGATACGTTTGTGTGTAATTAGGGCAGTGAGTGTGATTAGGAGCTTTATATAGCGAATAATTAGGGTAAAGCTCATGTTGGACTTAGGCTTTGGGTTTAACTGGATTTCGACCAAAGTAGTGGGCTTGTGGATTTTTGCTTGGACTGGATTTTATTCACGAGACTAGGTGATTTGTGTTGGTCCGATTTTTTTGTATATCATTTTGGTTGGACTAAAATTGGTGACATTGTATGGGTATAATTGTTGATTACGGTTTTGATTAAGTGTTATTGATCCGATATCGGTTACTAAGTTTTGTTTCAACGATTTTGATTGAGCTTCAAGAATCCGTGATTGCGTATTATTTGTGGGTTGAGATATTCTCGAGTTTATTGGATATACTTTCGGGGTTCACTCGGATTTCGATCATACAACCATCACGTTCATTAAATGATCATCACGTTTAACACACAATCTCTAATCGTTGTGCCGATCTGTAACACCCCCAACTCAAATATGGCAGCTATCGTGCTGGGGGTATTACGCAAATAGAAACCAAGCACATTTATAGCTAACGACCACGACTCGGGACGTTTATAAATGTGACCAAACACATCATTTGAATTACAAACCGTTTAGAGTACAAGTACTCTTAAGTCAAAGTAGCAGCGGAAAAAGTAAATAGAGTTTGCAGCGGAAAATAGACAAAGTGTAGGACCTTGGATACAACTTATTTCACAACTTATCAAGCTTATTCTAGAGAGAGAGTAGAGAGAGAGAGTGGAGACCTCATGTAAAAGATAAGAACTATGTGTGTGTATTAGATTTTATGTTATTAATAGTGTTAGTAAATATAGACCAAAAAAATAAAATCACGACCAGAACCAATGCCAAAGATAATGTTGTTTTGTGTTTGTGATCGTGCGGAATGGATATTGGCAAAAAATGGCATGAAAATCAACCAAGAAGCCCGTAAAAGAGCACAAGATGTGGAAAAGAGTCTAGAAGCCGAGTCAAAGTGATATTCACTCAAGAAAAGCCCGTGACGAAGTTTTCATTACTTAAAGGCTGATGAATATGAAAGAAATACTTAATCGAAGAATAAAGATGATTTTATCCTTATATAACATGCCACCTTTTCCCATACTCTCTCGTATCCATATTCTCTCGCTTACTTTTCTCTATCACTCGGATTGACACCGCACTCATTTGAAGACTCGTCACCATTCCTCCCCAAAGATCTCACGCCAATGTCACTTAAGAATATATATTTTTTGAACCGTGTGCCACTAGCGATAAGAATGTATTCCAGGCCTACCGAAAGTATTATGTGTCATTTCATAAACTTATTAAATGTAGGGGGCTTGATGTAAACAGGAATCCACCCCCCCCCATGGGATCCTTATACCACCCCTCAACCTCATTTTTGAGGAGGTTAGTTTTATGTTAGTTTTAGTTTTCTTAATGTTTCAGTAATGTTCCTAATGCAAAATTTTCTTTAAGTCTTAAAGCTTTTTACTGCTTTATTGTATTTGCTTATTTACCTTTACTTCATTGCTTTATCATCTTAATTATCCAAGCTTTCTTTCTTCTACTTTGATTCAAATAAGCTCAAAAATACAGTCATTGTCAACCCACCTTCTGCAATGCAAGGCTTATTTCGTGCCTTATGATCATGAGTTGAGCTTATTTAGGGTTTTAGTCACTAGACGTTGTTGAGTTGAGCTATGTATTCTGTGGACAATCGCCCTTTTTGGTTAACCGCTCCTTCTACTCTTAACAAGTTTTGATATTAAGTTTTTCTTCTGTAGCTTATTGTTTCACCACCTCAAATCCTTTCCTACCTTGTCTTAAAAGTTAATATTGTACAATCGTCTACACAAGCCCTAGCGCCCACCATTGGACTTCGTACAAGCTTATTCTTAACATCTATAGCTGCATACAGACAACGCTTCTTCTTGAATCCTTAGAGTGCTTATTAATGAGTAACAGATTAGTTTCTTGCCTATCCGAGCTCCATTCAATGCTTATTTTGCCCCTAAAATTCGTCACCTCTTTTCCTTTTATTTTTTACGCCAGTATCGTAAATTCTTTACGTAAACTCGCTCACTTTTGCTATATCAAAGCCCTATTTTTAATGTTTTTTTTTGTAGTTACTGTATATACAATAGACTCGACTAATTTTTTCTCATAATATATAATAGTCTGAATTAGTGTCCGTTATTTGTTTTTATAGTATTATTTCAGCGAATAATAGTTTTTTTTCCTTCAATAAAATAGCGAATAACGTAAACTATTTAAATTAAATGTTGTTTTGCTGAATAGCCTGACGCCTTTTGCTGTTGTGTGGTAGGAACAACTTCTTGGTGGAGTACGTCGTCATATGCGTTTGTCTGCGAGTTTCATCTTGGGCACTCACTATCTGTGTTTGTGCCATCCGTATAAGATGACGCACTCGACTCTGGCTCGTTAGGATTTTTTGGGTTGTTTTATCTGTTCTAGAGTACAGAATTACTTAGGAAAACGATAGCGAGAAGGTGAATAGCTTGGATGTTTTTGATGGTTGTTATTTTGTTAATTGACGAATTATGAAGAAGGGATCTGTGAAAATTGCTGAGTGGTTTTGGTTTGAGCTGGGGCATTTTCTTCCAGAACATATCTGCCACCACCCGACCTATGAGCCATGGTGGTGGGTGGGTGGTGGGTTCAAATTAATTGAAGTATCCATTTTAGAAGTTGTGGCTGTGGTTTGGTGTAATTTGGGATATTTGGTATTGGTTTGGATGTGTTTTGTATACGTCTAGCCAGAGAATGTGGTTGATGAGTAGGAGACCATATTCCGGTATTTTCTGTTTGGTGATATTTGACACTCGCCGTTATAAAGCGTGACGAGATGGGTAGGATTTCAATATAGGTCGAGATTATTGAGTGTTTTTGGTTAGATATACGAGTTTTGATCCTGAATACAACGGCCCTGTTATTCTTAGTGTTTTCGGTGTTTATATGTGAACTACATTGTCAATAGGACTATGGTTCATCCTAGTCTTTCACGATAGTTATAGTTATTTATTTATATTATATTATCTATTAGTAGTATTATATCGTGATTTAGATTAATTTTCATTTTTTTCTATAACTTTTATATTTCTATTTTCCAAAATACTGGTTTGCTATTTCATAGGTTATACGGTGTACAAATCTCACTTTAATTTATTGTACAAGTATAACATGCCTGTGATCTCATATATTACATACGGCGCCTAGAGTTTAGGACTTCAGCGAGAATGATCTATTAATTGGTCATCATCGTCTTCATCTAGAGTGAGGTTCCTATTAGATTTGCTGGATGAACGCGCTATCGCTTGATGCCGCGCATAATGAGAGCTCTGCGCTGATTTATGACATGTAGTAACTTTGTTTAAATCTTGTTCGTTACTTATAATGTTTTGCTGAGATAATTTGTGTTCTTTTAATAACACAAATGGATTAGCATGGATCCCTTTTATATTCTCTGTGTACACGTACAGACGGTAGGTGTAGGTTAGGTAAACTTTTATATACAAAAGGTCCTTATATGTAACCGTTTTCATGATCCTGAACTATATCGTATTTAAGATATGGTAAACTTATATAATCCCTGTTTACACTAACTTGAAGCATAATGGGACTTATCAGTGTAATGATAAACTTTATCCAATCTAAATAATATTATGCATACGCTTTCGAATTAGATTTAAACAAAACAAGAATCACAATTACTTTATCACACCCATTTATAAAATATCATTAACGCTACCATTATAGACCACCTCGATCATACGAAAATAAGTAGTCTTCAGACTCGGTATAAACGCTCTCGTATTAGGGAAGGTCTCAGGTCATGCCGAAATTTTATAAAATTATTTATTATTCGACCCTCGTCTCGGATAATTCTTAGCTATCACCGCCTTGCGTAACTACTTACTCTATTTCGAAACCCTTGCTTGAATTCTTCACTATTATACTATAGGAGATGTTTATTTGAGTCAGCATGGGTTAAGACAAAAAGAGACTTATTAAGACTCGATCTTTGTCACTTTTTTTTCATAGTTCGTCGACGTGTCAGTATTAAGTCTTGTGCCTTTTGGTGTGATCTATACCTTTTCTTTGTATCATGTTTGACGATTCCTTCGAGTATATGTTGATCTCTCCTGATCTCATTTCTTGGTATGGGTTTAGCGTCGTTGTGATAGTAACTCGCCGACTTGTCGCAGTCTTTTTTCGGTGACTGTCGATATTCATACTTCAACATGCTAGACCAATTTTTCCATTGACTATAGTTAATCTCGTTTTTCTTAAGCACTTTGCTCACCACGAGAGATAATATACCGGTGTTTGTACTCTTTTGAAACTATTTTCTTTCAAAGCACATCCTATCTGTCTTTTTATATAGTAAAATCTAGTCTTAAGCATTTGCGTTGTAATGATCCATTTGAAGAATGTACTCGGATCGAGTAAACGTAATCTTGCTATCAGACTCCGCCCTGCGTCCGCGGTCGACCTTTAGCATTGGGAAGGCGCGCTATCTAATATTACTTGCCAATGCTGATAATGACTGTATGATTGTGCTGAGGATTATTTCGGTGAGGCATTATTTGATTGGTTGATATATCTCGTTTCCTGCCATACTTTGCCGTCTATACACGTAAGTCCACGCGAAGAGAGTTGTGTATCTCCTCCATTTATGTCTCCTACCCTTTGTACACTCTTGAGTGTTTTAACCGGAGTGGGAGTGATTTATCCGCTGACTTTGGACAGGATCTGTTTAAACCGGTAATTTCCCGTTTCCAGAGACTGTACCTTAGCCCCACCCTTCATTACATATTTGCATTTAAATGTTTTGTAGCTGAAAAAGGAAGCTGCTGGACGCAACGGCCTTGGGGTGAGATACATGACTTTAAATGTTTTGCTGAGTGGCACTTTTGTATAGTATGGGCATGGCTTAATGCCATCCCTGGTTCTTTAGATATATGCTTTCCTGACGTAATTCCGTCGCATGAAAAAGTTACCTTCTGTAGCGCCAAGAGTCGCTGCTGCCTCTTAGGATTTATTAGCATTCATTGTCCAGATAGACTGTTCTCGTATGTCTCTCTAGTCAATGACGCTATTGCAACCCACTTAATCACCTTGCGAGTGAAGCGCCGACCATAGGTCGTCCTTCAGTATGGTTTTGTCTAATGAACAGAGAGCGCTTCAATACGACAATATAGAGCCACTTCTCGCTTCGCAGCACTTTTGCTTGGATCAAATGCGTTGTCAGAAGGAACCCAGCAATGTGTGGAGATAGTATATTTGGCGCCCCGAGCATTTCTTTGTCGTAGGCGCCTAAAAAGGCATCTTCGTATAACATTATGAGACGAAGATACCACCTTTGCGCGCTCACTGTTTAGGAGGCACATGCTAGATTATTCGCTTCATCTTGCTTTCCATTGTAGAATTATTTCGCGCTGGGTTATGGATATCCGCTTGATATTAACTCGTCCATAGATATGGGTTGGTTAACGTTGTGCGTGATCACTAGAGCTTGGTACTAGCGAGTGTACATACAGCAATTTAGAATAGATTATTCCGACCTTCCCAGTCCACTACCTCACGTGGCAAGGGAGTTGCTTCGTCGCTCTCTATATAGAGATATGAGACATCAGTTGAAGTCTTTGTACGCACTATATCCCGTTCAATCGATTTCCCAGCACTAATAGCATATGTCGTCGTCTTTCTCATATCTTTATGATTAAAACCAATCATTCTTGCTGAAACTTTATAAGATTAATTGCCACATAGCAGTAGTAGGACTATCTCGCATTAGATACTCCAAGCGCTCCTTGTAGCTTGACTTTTTTAAGATAGCTTTATTGCACTTCCTTAGCGTAATAATGGCTAATTTGCGCGTCTCGGGATAAAGCTTTGCCCGCGATTATTGTTTCCTTTAGCCCTTTTAGAGACACTGAGGACGAACGATTTTCGCTTGTCGGTGTTGTTGAGAAGATGTTGGTGCCCTATCAGAGAGAAGAGGTCGTATTGGCTCAGTGGCAACCAGGCCGCAAGCTTAATAGCTTTCGCATCTTACCTGGTTCCATATATTGGCACCAGATGTACATTCTACGGTTTCCTAATTGACACGCAGTTTGTCTGCTAGTCACGTGTCTTAGTGCTTTATTGCTCTCTCTCGCTGCTTCAGCAGCAAACGGAACCTTTGAGATATATGCCTTTGTATTCCGAGCGATTTTATAATTACCTGTATAGCTCTGGGTAAGTGTCTAGAGTGGTAAATTAAGTCTTAGAGAACTCTAACTTGTAATCAGAGTGGTTGGTTAGTCGTTAAGCTAAAGCGCGCGCTTCTCAACAGTTATATGTCAGTTAGAATAACTAGGAAGTTCAAGGGCTAAACATGTAAAAGCCTAAAACTAATATCCTAGTTCCTTATATTGGTAATTGTAAGCCTCATTATGAGGTTGAGCTTCACTCATATACT
>LBNU01032856.1:124443-151328 GCA_014162995.1 Artemisia annua
TAGCAAACGGATTCGAAAAATTACGAAACTTGCGCCATTGTTCACGAAATAGTTTTTCCAATAAAATCAAGCATAAACTTCAGAGTTTTTCTCAAACTCAAAATAAATCAAATAATTTGGCAAATGAAACAAATTCGAGTTTCTAGGTTGTGCTGAGTAAATTAAGGAATAAATTCTCGTTCCTAATATATCTCACGCTTCTCAAATCCAATTTAACATGCATTAAAGTTTTAAAAGTGGTTCAGGCACGAAAATAGAAGTTTGTCTAGAAATGGGTTTTAGGAAAAGTACCAGGTGTTACACGATCCAACAGTTATCATAGCAAATATCAAGCATCGTTTCACGGTTTCTTTTGTTGAGATCAAGCATCATTTCACGGTTTCTTTTGATGATTTTAGAAAATCCTGTGAAAGATTCGATTTCTTGGTTTAAATCATAAGAGTTGTAAAATCCCGTGCACATTGATAACATGTCAAACACTTCAGATTCAGTCATAGCTGAGGTACTCAAACTATACGACATGGTTGATAAACAAAAGATTCCTAACAAAGTACAACCGACAAACGATGTCGATTCAGATGTTGTTGACATGGGAAATAGCAATGTTGACCCATGTAAACAACATGTGAAACACAACGAAGTGTCTGTTGAACCTAGTTGTGCATCTTCTGTTATAAATGATGATAATATGTTGCATGAACAAAAGATTTATAATGAAGTACAACAAACAAAAGTTGTTGAATCAGATACTGCTGATATGGGAAATAGTAATGTTATCCCATATGAACAATATGTAAAACACAACGTAGAGTCTGTTGTACCAAGTGATGCATCTTCTGTTGATAATAATGTGTGTGAATTGGATGAATACACTGCTGTTGTACCCGATGATACCTTGACTACTATGCTAAATATTCTTAAAGAGCAGGTGACTATTTATCAACATCAGGCAAAATTTGAGCTAACCGAACGTGAACAGAAAATGGATTGGCAGATGTGTACTTATATAACTGAAAGAAACTTAAAGGAAAATGCATTAAGAATGGAGATAAAATCTTTACAAAATCAAATTGATCAAACTGTTAAACAAAAACAGGAGATTCAGGAAAGTGTAACTGCATTGAAACTTGATTTTCAAAGTAAAGAAACGAAACTCTTAAATGATTTTTCCAATCTTAAGGCGTTAAAGAACAAGCTTGAAAATAAGTTGTATACACAAGGCCAAACCATTCAAACTGCTCAAATGATACAAAAGCACATTAAGTTGCGAGATGAACATAGCAATAAGGATTTAGGAGTGCCTAAAACTAACTTTCTTAGGAGTGTTAGTGCCACTCAACCTGCCTTGTATGATGCTAATGTGATGCTTAAACCTGATCATGCCCCCCCCCCTTGATGTGTCATCTACTGAGGAGATTGATGAGATAGAATCTGTCAATAGAGAGAGATTAGAGAATAAAATGAAGGATCCCAAGTGCATTAAAAAACGTGTTCTAATCAAACCTCATGATTATTATAAGGAGAACATGTTAACTGTTTTTGCACCTCAAACTAAGCTGACCCCAGAGCAAATATTTTGGTCTTTAGACATGGAAAAGAGAAAAGCCGAAGCACTTAATGAAAAAAATCCACCCCTTAGGAAAATTGCTCCTGCAACGGTATACCCTCCCAATACACCAATGCATTTAGTGCCTTTAACTCTTCCCACAAAATGTAATACTCTTATCAGTATCTACGTTCTTTGTCAAATGTTTGCCGATTTTGATAAAACATGTA
The DNA here is from genome assembly GCA_014162995.1 of Artemisia annua. Lineage (NCBI taxonomy): Eukaryota > Viridiplantae > Streptophyta > Magnoliopsida > Asterales > Asteraceae > Artemisia > Artemisia annua. The sequence goes on from LBNU01032856.1 coordinate 126,220, forward strand.
AGAAGAGAATTACACCAACGGGGATTACTGAAGGGGAAAGGGGATTTGAATAAACAAAAGAGTGCTACTTAACTGAGGTCATGCCATTTTTTAAACTCATCAAAGAACACTTTGAGGGTATGCAAAAAACCCTTGAAACTGAATTGAAAGAAATGAAAGAAGTGTTTAAAAATGTGGAAAATGAGGGAAAACAATTGGCAATTGATCTTAAATGCAGTGAAATTGAGAGAAAAAATGTTCTCATCATGAATGAGAATTTGATTGCTAAATGTATCGCACAGGATGTTTTTTATACTGCTATTGATTCTGCATTATCTGCCTGCCAATTTCATTATATGTATGTTGCATTGAACGTTTTTCAGAATCGTGTTGTTGAGCTTTAGGGGGAGAATTTAAAATTACGTGAGAAAATTCAAAATGATGACCATGATAACATGGTTAGGCATTTGTCAAAACTAGAGGTTGATAATCTTAATCTGCAATTAAAGTGTCAACATTTAGAAGAAAGAATTAAAACCTCAAATGCCAAGACATCTTCGGATGCTCCTGAATTTGATGCATAATTTGAATTACCAAACGCGATGAAAAGATTCAAGCTCACACTAACACGATTCAGAAACTGAGGGTTCAAATTGCCCAATTAAAGTATAATAGGAGTGATGTGACTGACACCCATAAACCACAGTCTCTAGATTCTCAGAATTTTCATTTTCAAGACATCATCAACAAACTGCAATATGAAAATGATTGTTTTCGAGCTGAAAATTCAAAAGTCAAACAACATTAGAAAGAGTTATATGATTCAATTAAGATCACACGTGAAAAAAACAATGAAAAGATAACTTCTTTGCTTAAAGAGAATGAGAATCTAAAGACTCAGGTGAAAGGGAAAATGCCAATCATCACTAGTGATAATGTTGTTCTAAAGGTTTCTGCTTGTAAGAAATATGATGTTGATGCTGTGAATATCCCACTTCCTCTTAGGAACAATAGGTCTGCTCACTATGCATATCTATCGTACCTTAAGGATAGTCTATTCGCTATTTTTTTTTGTAACCTAAAGTACCATATTCGCTATTTCATTTTCTTATTCGCTAAACCCTAATGTTTTGAAAAAATTTTTTTTACGTAAAATTTAGAGACTCATGCGAAAATAAAAAGAACTAATTTTTAACGTAAAATAAGCTTAAGGACTCAAAAGAAACTAATGTCTACTCATTAATAAGCACTCTAGAGGATTCAAAAGAAGCTTTTACAAGCTTTACGAGCTTAAATAAGCTCAAGTCCAATTCTAGGGCTTGTAACATGTAAACAACTTTTAAGCAATAAAAATGACAAATAAGCTAAAGAAAACTTTATGAAAACTTTTAAATAAGCTTAACAAAAACGTACAAAAGCTCTCACAAGCTACCAAAACCAAATAAGCTCAAACTCATGCATCATAAGGCACGAAATAAGCTTTCATGCAAAGGTGGTCAAGCTTTTTGTGAGGCTTTTTGAATCAAAGTTAGAAGAAAGAAGCTTGAATAATAAGATGGAAAGCAATGAGTAAAGGTGAAAATAAGCAAAAACAATAAGCAAGTAAAAAGCTTTAAGACTTGAAAGAAAAACTTTTGCATTAAGAAAACATTACATGAAAATAAGCTAAACTAGAAAAACTACTAAAAACTAACCCCCTCAAAAATTTTTGAGGTTGGGAGGGGGTATTTAAGGATTCCATGGGTGGGTTCCTTTTACATCAAAGCCCCCCTAAATCTTATAAGTTCATGAAATGACACATAACTTTCATTTATACTAGCTAATAACTTCTAAAAGTAACTTAAGTCCTTGTATCTTGGAGGAAATGTTGTTTGACGCGTCTTCAAAAAGTCTTCAATGATATAAAAGTGATCACTTGCTCGAATTTGGGGAAGGTATATATAAAGATAATCATCTTTATTTCTTCGATTTAAGCATTTCTTTCATATTCTCAAGCATTTAAGTAAATGAAAACTTTCGTCACGGGCTTTTCTTGGAGTGAATATAAACTTTTGGACTCGGCTTTTGACTCTTTCACATTCGTGCTCTTTTCGGGCTTTTCTGTTGCCATTTCGTTGATGTTTTAGCAATATCATACCTGGCACATCATAAACACAAAAACACATATCTTTGGCTTGAACGTTAGTTTTTTGGTCTAAAATAGTCTAATAATGGTGAATAAAAGATATGTGAATTGAACCACATATCAATATTAACATGCTTCGCGAGACTATAGAAGAGGATAGGACAGTGAAACCACAGGATAGTGCTATTCTAGATGCCTGCTTTCTCACTAAACGATCCCAGGAGTTTTTAGAATATGCCATTGGTACTTGTCCTAAGACTGATAACAAGGGAGATACGTTTATTGCATCATCCTCAATGACTAAGAACAAGCATGTAACCTTTGAGACACCCTTGGAGACTTCAGATCCCAACATATCAAAACATGTTCAACAACCAGAAGTGAAAAAGACGAAGGTTCCCATCTATCCTTCTAGAGGAGTTAATAGTGACACTAAAGCTAGAAAGTCAAAATCTATGAGAAATATAAAGAATGATAAGACTTCATCAGCTAAAAGTGTTCCTAAGAAGAAAGTAGAAGAGCACATGAGGAACAATAAGTCGGATTTGAGCAAAAAGGATAATAATTCAAGCCCTATATTTGAAGTCATCCAACAAAACCCCAGTTAAGAAAGTTTGGAGAGCTAAACGAACTAAGCAAATTTGGAAAGCAACAGGAAAAATGTTTACCAATGTTGGTTATCAATGGAAGCCCACTGGAAGGAATTTCACTTTAGGAGAACAGTGCCCTTTAACTAGGATAACTATCTCTAAAGTAGTGCCTATTATGAAATGGAAGCCAACTGGTAGAACTTTCCCTTTAGAGGCCCAATGCCCTTTAACTAGGCCCATTGCATCTACTAGTAAAATTTCCTCCATTGAAAAGAATGCACCTAAGGTCTCAGTTGCTCCTGAATTTGTTTGCACTAACCAACTGGAACCCAACTTAAATTGGGGATCCGGCACTCCAAACTCTCTTGTTTCGTCTGTTTTCAAATGCAGGTCGTACATATCGTCCTTTGACATTTGGACTCAGGCTGCTCATAACTTATGACCGGGGATCGCTCATAGCTCAAGAATTTCGTAAATAAATATATCGGGACAGTTAGATTTGGGAACTACCATTTTGGGGCAATTATGGGTTATGGATATTATGTCTTTGGTGACAGTGTAAATCTTCATGGTATACTACGTGGAAGGACTTGGGCACAATTTGTTATCTGTTGGTCGATTTTCTGATTCCAATCTTGAAGTTGCTTTCAGAAAACACACTTACTTTGTCAAAAAATTGGATGGTGTTGATCCTCTTAAAGGCAATCATGGCACTAACTTGTACACCATCTCTATTTGAAGACATGATGCGGTCCTCTCCTATTTACTTGTTGTGTAAGGCCTCAAAGAACAAATCATGGCTATGGCACTGACGTTTAAATCACTTGAACTTTGGTACCATCAATGATTTTGCTCGCAAGGATTTTGTACGAGGTCTACCTAGTTTAAAGTTCGAAAAGGATCATCGTTGTTTGGCTTGTCCACTGGACAAAAGCAAGAAGCATACCCACAAACCCAAAACTGTCAACACCATCATGGAAGTTCTTCACACCCTTAACATGGATCTATGTAGACCAATGAGAGTGCAGAGTATAAATGGGAAGTAATAAACTCTAGTTGTCGTCGACAACTACCGTCGGTTTACATGGGTGAAGTTTTTGAGAACCAAGGATGAAACTCCAGAGGTTATCCTCAAACTGATCAAACAATTGCAAGTGAGACTCAAAAAAACTGTCAGAATCATCCTCACCAATAATGGAACTGAGTTTGTTATTAAACAACTCATTCAAAATTATGAAAGTATTGGCATCTCTCTCCAAAAATTGTTCCACGCACTCCTCAGCAGAACGACATTGTTGAAAGACGAAATCGTACTCTTGTGGAAGTTGCAAGAACCTTGCTGATATTTTCTAAGGCTCCGATGTTTCTTTGGATAAGAGGCCATTGCAACTGCTTGTTACACCCAAAACCGATCCTTGCCACATATTCTCTACAACAAAACTCCATATGTGCTGATACTTGGCAAGAAACCAGATCTTTCTTTTATTCAAATGTTCGGTNAAGAACCTTGCTGATATTTTCTAAGGCTCCGATGTTTCTTTGGATAAGAGGCCATTGCAACTGCTTGTTACACCCAAAACCGATCCTTGCCACATATTCTCTACAACAAAACTCCATATGTGCTGATACTTGGCAAGAAACCAGATCTTTCTTTTATTCAAATGTTCGGTGCTCCATGCTATCCGACAAGTGATAGTCAAGATTTGGGAAAACTTAAAAGCTAAAGCATACATTGGATTCTTCGTTGGGTATGCACCAGATCACAAGGGATACTGAATCTACAACTAACGAACCCGACAAATTGTGGAAACCAATCACGTGACATTCGATGAGCTGAATGAGCAAACGGCTCCTGTACACATCAGTGCAGGACCCGTGTCTAAACTTTTGTCTTCTGAACCAATCAGTTCAGGTCTTGTATAGAATCCCACTCCTGCATGTACCCTATGTACCACCTACAAATGAACATTTGAAGATCTTGTTTGACCCAATGTTTGGTGAATACTTTGAGACACCTACTGATGATACACCGACACCACCAGCTGCCTCTGCTCCGGTTTTGTACAACTCAAATGGTCCATTAGTGTCTACTTAAATTGATCAAGATGCTCCGTCTGCAAAATATTCACCATCATCGTCAAATCTTCAATCTCCTTCTGTACATCAAGGCGCTGCAGTCGATAATTCTTTTGAAGTGAATTCATTTGCTCCTCTTGAAGATGCTCCGTTCAAAAACCTATTTGCTCCTGAATCTTCTTCTGAGACATCTTCTTCAAGGGGTATAAACACGGTTACATCAGTTTCCTACCCACAACCACATGATCATCACTGATAATGGACCAATAACCATCTGATTGTGAACGTTATTAGGAATCCTTTTCAACCGGTGTCCACACGAAGGCAACTTGACACACATGCCTTGTGGTGCTTTTATAATTCCTTACTATCCAAAGTCGAGCCCAAAGATTTCAAGATTGCTATATCAGACGACTGTTGGTTTAATGCGATGCAAGAAGAAATTCATGAGTTCTATCAACTTGAAGTATGGGAATTGGTAGCACCTCCAGACTGTGCAATGATTATAGCTCTTAAGTGGATCTTCAAAGTGAAACTTGATGAGCATGATGACGTTCTGAATACAAGGCAAGGCTTGTTGCTAAGGGATATCGTTAAAAGGAAGGCATTGATTTTGAGGAATCCTTCGCTTCGGGTGTTTGTATTGAAGCTATCAGAATATTTCTCGCCAATGCTGCAAGTTAGAACTTGACGGTCTATCAATTGGATGCGAAAATTGCATTTCTAAATGGAGAGCTGAATGGAGTTGTTGTTTATGTCAGTCAACCTGAAGGATTTATGGATCTTGATCGTCCTACCCATGTCTACCATCTGAAAAGGGCTCTCTATGGCCTAAAGCAGGCGCCTAGGGCATGGTATGATATACTGTCAATGTTTCTCCTGGCAAATGGACTCTCCAAAGGTGTGGTGGAACAAGTTGAGAAAGGTGTGGTGGAACTACACTTCGTGAGGACAGAGTTTCAGCTGGCAGATCTCTTCACTAAGGAACTCCCTAGAGAACGGTTTCAATTTATTCTCCCGCGTCTTGATATAAAGAGTCTTACACCAGAATCTCCCAATAGTCTTCAGGAAGAGAATGAGGATTAATGGATTCGCTTCACATATCCTNGAACTACACTTCGTGAGGACAGAGTTTCAGCTGGCAGATCTCTTCACTAAGGAACTCCCTAGAGAACGGTTTCAATTTATTCTCCCGCGTCTTGATATAAAGAGTCTTACACCAGAATCTCCCAATAGTCTTCAGGAAGAGAATGAGGATTAATGGATTCGCTTCACATATCCTTGTATATATTTTATAAAACCAATAAGAAAATACAAAAATATAAAAAACTATAAAAACCATAAAAATCTGAAAAACACAAAAATACCAAAAATAGTTCTTCATTAGGCATGTCTTCTGTTTATCGATAACATTTACGGTCCTAGAAATGTCATTCAATAATGGCACGGGACTTTAAATGAAGCTCGAGCAGAAGTTATAATAAATGGTTAAAACATGTCTTATCAGTTTGCTATTACTTCAGATAGCAACCCGCACTTATCTATGGGGAAAACACGTCGCCAAAAAGACGGTTGTTCCTCTCACCGGGTGAAGTTCACTCGGGCATAGATTACTTTATATCCATGTTTCCTCGAAATGTTGTACGTTTCAGTGCGTCATTTCTAGTATAAGAAGAGAAGTCTTCTTTAATCACAAAAACTCTCATCTATGATTCTTCAGGAGAGTTTTTGCGGTTCACAAGGCGGTAATTGGACTTAAATTTTCACAAATACTTGACGCTCAATGTAATGACTACAACTCTTTAAATAAAATACGGGTCATTAATTGAGGGGGAGAGTATTTGCTCAAAATTTCTGCACCTTTCAAAACTTTGTGCACCAGCAGCAGTGATCAGGTCATCTCATAATCAGCACATGTTAAAATCAGGCCACATTTTCTCCCATATTTCTAAAACTCATTTAAATCAATTGGGATCACAAAATCTCAAAAGATTTGAAAATTTTTGATCGGGGGAGAGAATGTGATTTAAATATGAAATCTGGTTAAAATATGATGTTTTGGACTTAAATGTATGCTCTCCCATATGTGCTAAACTCTTTGATTTAATCAATCCACATATTGAGGGGGAGCAAAATGGCTTTCGGTTATAAAAGGATTCAGCATTTCTCTTGAGCGTGACTCAGAACTGACCCATGAATTGACGAAACACAACTGTTAGTATTCGAAAGGATTTATCCAAGTAGAAAGTACCGTTTCGAGAAGCTCTTATTAGATGTGTACTTTGACGGGTCTAACTTCCTTATTAAGGAATGTTAACAACTTCAAGTTAGTTATTAGGGCTAGTTATCTCCTGAAAGCTGATAATGGATCCCTTTAACTAAGGAACGTAAACGTGTCCCTAGGGTATATGTCTATTAAGAGTGGATCAATTCAAAAGTGCAACTTACCCCAACATGTGCAAATTTTATATTTATTCACATGTTAAGGGGGAGCATTTGAAAATTATAAAACTCTCAAAGTGCTAGCAAAATGTGTTTCTTAATCATAAATACTTTGAGAGAGTTTTCAATAATTTGGTCAAACGGCAACATAGGATAGTCATGAAGTTATAAGGTGGCTAAGGTTAGGAAAACCGTCCTATGATCCGCCAGAACCGAAGGGATCTACCCAAGGACAATACCGAATAGATAGTATTAGAAAGTCCTTAGGAATGATTATGAAAAAAGGAGATAAATGAGAAAGGAGAAAGAAGGGGTTGAAGAATTAAAAAGAAATGAAATGATAAAGGGTGAAAAGAAATGGCCCTCCCGTTATTCAACCTTAGGGCAGAAACCGGGTTCAATTCATATGCTACTGATTGTTACTAAGGTAACATCGGTATTGAAGATAAGACGTCATGGACCCGGTGACGCACTGCACTAAACCTTCTAACCACTCAAGTTCTCTCAAAAGAGCTTGTTTCATTCTCACGGGGAACCCTGCATAATCTATCGACCGCTCATTACGAGCTATGTTGATATTGAATCAGGAGACACCGCTCCAGTCTCCGACGACCAAATAATGCACTTATCGAGTCTAGAGCCACGAGATGCATCATGAGATCTCATAGGAACACGTGATACTTCTACGCTGGTTGGTCAACATTAAGGACACCAGTGGTAACTTTATGAGTCCTACGCAGATCTTAGCAATCTGCCAAGAACACTTATGAGGGAATATACGTATGTAATTCCCAGTGATTGAGTGGAAATTCCTGCCAGGGTCAACATCAAACAGCCCTGAAAGCAGGTCACTTTGGTAATCCCTTGTGGGTTACGCTTAGTGATCGTGGCGGTTTCAAAATGGTCTAAAGTCGTGGGGTGATCCCCAGCGACTCACCCAATCATTCATCTACTCAGGTAGATCTTGTAAGCCCTCTCGGGGGTATCCGGTTTGGGAACGGCCTTGGTAAGGATTAGAAGGAATCTTCACACTATGCTGTTGACGATCTCTAATTCCGAAACTGTAAGTACCGGACGTTTTATTGCTAACTGTCTTATGCAGGAATATTTGGCGGTTGCTGTTGATTGTAGAAAAGATGCCGAATCATCACCTCATGCTCACACTTCAATATCAAATTCAAAGAAATCATGATCTTAGAATGGGCTTCAACTATGCTTCCACAACTCTGATGTAGAAGATCATGATCCTGAAAAGTGTGAGCATGCCGACACAAAGATATTCAAATCACATGGAGACGTTACTACTCAAAGATGACTTAAAGATATTCATTTGGATGATGAACTCGAAGTAACGCCAAAAGATCATCCAACACACTTAACAAGTCATCTAGAGTCAACTGCTGAAGGCACAAAGTTCATGACAATGAAGAATCAACACCTACGAGCAACAAAAATATCGACAAAGATTTAGATGCTAGAATTCCATGTTTAATTTCCGGGGTGACCTCCCATAGGGGGAGATTCTTAGGAATACGTTTTTCATATAGAAGACTCGGTCACCCCGAGTATGTTTAGCATTATGTAGCTCGTAGTATTTATCATATTAGTTAGTACGTAGTTTAGTATTAGTTAGTATTTGTGGAGTCGGGTAGGGTCTTTACCCACTGTCAGCTCGATCCACAGCCTACTAGAGGCGTTTAGTAAGTTAGTATAAATACCCCTCTCCACATGTGGAGAGGGTTGGACCTTTCATTAGTTTAATCTAATATCATTTACTTTCTCTCTCTAAAGGCTCCCATTCTCTCTCTCTTTCTCTCTCTAGAATTCTTACCATTTGATCCATAATCACAATAACCATACATGTTATGATTTAGAGTATCCTACACTCCCATAAATCTAGCATCTAGTAGGTCGAGGTCTCTTCTTTCGCGTAATCCTAGCATATACACGTTCCTAATTATGCTTTTAGTCGGATTTTCACATTTATAGACTAATTTGTCATCCCCAACTCTTAATGATATTTTTCTTTTNATGTTTAGCATTATGTAGCTCGTAGTATTTATCATATTAGTTAGTACGTAGTTTAGTATTAGTTAGTATTTGTGGAGTCGGGTAGGGTCTTTACCCACTGTCAGCTCGATCCACAGCCTACTAGAGGCGTTTAGTAAGTTAGTATAAATACCCCTCTCCACATGTGGAGAGGGTTGGACCTTTCATTAGTTTAATCTAATATCATTTACTTTCTCTCTCTAAAGGCTCCCATTCTCTCTCTCTTTCTCTCTCTAGAATTCTTACCATTTGATCCATAATCACAATAACCATACATGTTATGATTTAGAGTATCCTACACTCCCATAAATCTAGCATCTAGTAGGTCGAGGTCTCTTCTTTCGCGTAATCCTAGCATATACACGTTCCTAATTATGCTTTTAGTCGGATTTTCACATTTATAGACTAATTTGTCATCCCCAACTCTTAATGATATTTTTCTTTTAAACGCATAAATTTTAGCATGAGTAGTAGACAAGAAAGGTCGTCCAAGGATTAAGGGAATCTTAATATCCTCAGGCATATCTAGTATTATAAAGTCTACGGGGAACACAAATTTCTCGATCCTAACTAGTATGTTTTCAGCAATCCCCTCAGGTCGTTTTACCGTTTTATCAGCCAATTCAATAAGCAGCTTAGTTGGTGTTAATTTTCCTAAGCCTAGGGTAGTGAATGTCTTAAAGGACATGACACTAACGCTAGCTCCTAAGTCAGCTAATGCATTATTGAAAGACATGTTATTAATTGAGCAAGGTAAAGTAAAACTTCCTGGGTCTTTTTTTTTCTGAGGCAAGGCGTGTAGATCAGTTGTAGAGCTCTCTTCTTTCATTGCAACCTTGATCTCCTCTTCAATCCTTGATTTTTCCTTGAGTAGTCTCCTAACACTGATTGAAGAGTTAAAGAAATATTGGGGTTTTAAAACATTACCATTCTTCAATTTTTCAGGAAAAGGTAAGTTAGGCATGACTTCTTCGGTAGTGGTCATGGCGTTGACATGATCTCTTGGATTAGTTTCAGTTGAGCTAGGTAGACCTCCAATTCCCCTTTCTTGAAGAACCTTGCCCATCTGACCGATTTGTTGCTCTAATGCTTTGATCGAAGCACCTTGGTTTCTTGTGATAGTATATGTTGAAGCTCGGATTTCTTTGATCATAGCAGTGTTCTCTTCATGTCTTTTAGCAGCATCAGCCATAATTTGCTTTAAAGTGTTATCCAAAGTTTGCCTTCTCTCTTGATATGTGGGATTTCCATTGTACTTTTGATAGTATCCTGGAACAGCTTCCCTAAATTTTCCTGAAGGTTGGAATGGTTGACCAAATTGTGTGTAGAATGCTTCTTCAAAAGTTTCACTTTCATTCTTTGTAGGGCAATCCTTGGTGTAGTGTGGTCCTTCGCATTTTTCACATCCAACTTGGGTAGCATATGCTTGTTCATCTCTCTTCTTAATATCTCTACTAATTTTGTCCAATTGAGCTTGTATAGTAGCAAACCCGTCAAAATTAGTGCTGCTCTTAGATCTAGTATAGGTCCCAACGTGCCATTTTTGAGAATGCTCAGGAGCTTCTTGGATAGCTTTCCTAGCATTTGCTGCACTCATCTGTGGTACAGCACCCTTGGCATCCAAGATTTGTCTAGTAGGCACGTCAAATCCTTGATAGAATAATATTACCTCCTGCATTGTGGTTAGATAGTGTTGAGGACATTTCACCAATAAGTCTTTGAAATGCTCCCAAGCCTGATAGAGAGTTTCATCGGGCTCTTGCTTAAAGTTGTTGATAGCCTCCATCTTTTTAGCAGTCTTAGCAGGTGGACAATATCTTTTGAGGAATTTGCTCTTCAGATCATCCCATGTTGTGATTGAACCTGCTGGTTCATTCCTTAGCCACTTATTAGCAGCTCCTTTAAGCGAAATTGGGAAGATCCGAAGCATAAGTTGGTCATCAGTAACTCCTTCTATAGTAAATAAATCTGCAATCTCGAGGACTTTTTCTACATGTTCATTAGCATCTTCATTTTCTGTCCCACTGAAAGCATTTTCTCTTAATTCCTTGAGAAACTGACCCTTCAACTCAAACTTTGACTTGTCGTCATACTTTGGTCTAGTAATCCATGAACTGTAGTCTGATCGGGTTTTGTTCACTTATTCTTCCATGGTTGTTGCTTCTGTCATTGTTTCTGTTTCTTCTCCCTTCTCCTGAAATCACCACAAAAGCATCAGTAGGATAGGTTTTATAAAGTAAAAGATCAGAAAAATAACAACGAATACGAAAAACGAAGAATAAAAGTTGCTGATATCTGCAGGTGATGCGCCGTATCCTAGAAAAAGGATACGTCGTATCTTATTACGTTAAAATTAAAATAAGACTTTTATTCCGAAAATCGATACGCCGCTTTTGAATTAGAATGCGCAGTATCTTATTAAATATCAAATATCGATTATATTTATAAAAATTTAAATGCACTGCATAAGCAGAAGCCAATGCGCCGTATTTTCGTTACGTTTCAAAATACAAGATTTTTGATTCAGTGAATGCGCCGTATCTATAAAAATCGATGCGTCGCTTCTATTTAATTTATTCAAAAACTGTTTTTAATTAAATATAATACGCCGTATCTGGTGAAACAGATGCGTCGTATGGCATTAGGGTTTCGAAAATTTTCTTTTAAAAACAGAATACGTCGTATCTAGGGGATAGATGCGCCATACTCGAATTATTAAACTCGTGTATTTATAAAAAGTTAAAACGCAATACGTCGTATCTAATAATCAGATGCGCCGTATCATTTGTATTAGCATAATACAACGACCGCAGTAATGCAGCAAAACAAAGAAAAATAATATAAAAATAATAAAAAAAATCAGAAAATAAAATAAAAACAAAAATAGTAAATATGCAAATTATACAATGAATGCAATCTAACTAATATACAACAAAGTTAGTGGTTAGAATCTAAAAACCAAATAAAAAGAAAATATAATAAAATTACTAATCAGATAAACAAATAATAACAATTCACTCCCCGGCTGCGGCGCCAAAAACTTGATGCGCGTCATGTGTCCATACGGTTTAGCAGTATTAATGCCTACTCAAGTTTTAAATTTATATTTAACCGACTTATCAATAACACACACACTTAACAAGCAGTGTACCCGGTTAGTATGAATATAATGGTAAGTAGAGTGTCGATCACTAAGAGTGGAACATAATATGTAGTTTACCTAATCAGTATTTTAATATCCTAAGTTAGTTTTACAGTCTAATCTAATGAAAGGGAGTTTCAGCCTGAGAGACTGGCACAGTTTGGTTTTATTAAACAGTAATTAAACTAATGAGCACGAATCAGCGAATAGCAAACACGTACACAGATAGATAATTAGAAGCAGAAGAAGGCATGTCCTGATAGTTTAAGTAGCTTATCACTTGTTTTATTGCTAGTTCTATATGAAGCGTATCGTAATCTAATCTTTCTCGTTGGATCTCATTGTATCGACGAGTAAACCCTTAATGATCACTTATGTCTATCCTATTTATCCAAAGACATTAGCTAAATGGCAGCATCAAAGACATTAGCTAAATATAAGTCACCAAAAACATCATCATATAGACTTTAATTGATGGGAAAGCAATTTTAAGGGGAGCAGTATGGTGGCCACAAGCCCATCAATCCTGATGAATTAAAGCGTACTATTACAATAAAACAAAACTACTTAATGAATTAAATACATGCAGGACCTTCTTACAGCTCTAATATCTTTGTTTGGGGTGTGTCTTGTGATGCTTGTTCGAATGAATTCGTCTCCTTAGGGTTTTGTTGCACACAAAATTCGTATATGTCTTGGGGTATTTATAGTTTCTGTCAGAGGGTACGATGCAGCGCATCACATAGGTAGATGCGGCGCATGTACTTAACTTCGGGTGGGGTCTAAGATTAATATATTCTGGAATAATCATACACCATCTTTAGATGCAGCGTATCTTGATCTTTTATGATGCGCATGTCCTTCAGTGTCTTCGATTGTATCTGGTGAAGTCTTGATAGTGATACGGCGTATGTCAGAAGTATAATGCGGCGTATCTGGAGTAGAACAAGCTTGATCTTCTTTGTTGCCCAAAGTTTCATAAGCGGCGCATTTTTCAAAGTCAGGCAATGGTCTTCAAATTCATCTAAGTATGATATTGCGGCGTATCTGTTGATAGAGATACGGCGCATCTTCTGGATTTCAGTAGACTTTTTATATCTTGCTTGTTTTGCTCCATAATTCGTCTAAAATTGCCAAGTTTCACCAATTACTTGTTTTTACCTGAGAAATACTAAAGTAAACAATTAAGTATCGATTCTCATGGATAATGTAATAAAACAAGTCAAATAAATAGGATAAATGATGACAATAATATGTACTTATTTGATGTCATCAGACGCGCCAGAAGAAAATTGGAGCATAACACGTGACGGCGTCACGTTATAAAAGGAGTAGGCCGTCACGTGTTAACTTAAAGCGTGACGGCCCAGAAGACCTAAAATGGGATGGCGTCAAATGGCTGGATTGGTGGACAAGAAACCCTAAGGGCGGCGAGATGACGGCGTCAGCTTCCAAAAGGGGACGCCGTCACCTGTGTAAATCTATATATAGTTTTTGATTTTTCATTCATTGTGTGGAACTTTTGATGGGGAACTTTTGGTGTACAAACCCTAGTCCGACTTTTGCAGTAATTTTAGGGTTTCAAACCCTCTTTTTTTCCATGTTCAATTGAAGATAAATTATCCTTTAATCATTTAATATGTCTATGTGTTGTTTGATTATATCGTATGCTTTTCTTTCTTTTAACATGCTAGCTTAGATTTATTTGTGTTTGCTTAGATATAATGAAACCTAGTTATTGATTATTGAATGGTATTAAGGAATGCAACCCGTCATCCACGCAATTGTGACAAATCAATTAATCAATAAAAGATAACTATGGAGTAATGAAATCTAAGTAAACACACTTTTCTCACTATAAGAAGTTCACCACATTTATTTTCTTGTTACTTATTTTTATTGCATTAGTAGTTATTTGGGTTAGTTGACTAGCAACTAATTCCGCCCACTCTTCCAATACCCGAGATTTTTACTTGCTTTCCATAAAATATAAAAATACAAAAATAATCATCCCTCACCTTTAGGACTAGTTTACATAGCTTTGAATCCTAACGAACACTATTCCCTGAGAGAACGATCAATCCCCCGGTACTTGCCACTCACTATACTACATCGGTCGGGTACACTGCCTGGTAGGGATTGCAAGCTTCTCAAGATCCCTTGAGAAGTAAAACCTTTTGCAAGGTTGCAAAACCATGCATCAACCTACCAGTCACTATACTATATCGGTCAGGTACACTGCCTGGAGGATTGCAAGCTTCTCAAGATCCTTTGAGAGGTAAAACCTTTTGCGAGGGTTGCAATCTTCGCATTAGTTGTCATGAGTTAGGGCATAGGATTTGTAGGATACTAAATAACAACACAAACAAGCTCAAACTTATGGTTATGGTTCGTTGCATATAAGAAAGAAAAGAAAGAAATGTAGAGAGAGAAAGTTAGAGAGAGAAAGAGATGAAGCCTTGAGAGAAAACAAAAAAAAAAGAAAATGAGATTATGAGAGAAGGCTTACCCTCTCCAAGGATGGAGAGGGCTTATATGTACATGGGTTTTGCCACTAGGGCGTGCCACTTGGGCTGCGGATCAGGTATACAGTGGGTAAAGACCCGTCCTTCTTCCGCGAACTAATCTACTTCTAAATTACGTTTAACTAACTATTGTAACTACTACGAGCTAATCAATGCTTAATCATATCAGGGGTGACCGAATCTTTCTTATACTGGTATGTGTTATTTTACACATACTTTTGACCTTAGTTTAAGTGATAAGAAGACCAAAAACTAACGTTAAACACCAAAGATATCGTGTTTTTGTGTTTGTGACTGCGCAGGAAAGGATATTGCAAAAACGACATCAAAAGCAACCAAAAAGCCTAAAACGAGCACGAGATGTGGAAGAGAGTCTAAAAGTCAAGTCAAAGATGAAATCTACTTAAGAAAAGCCCGTGACGACGAATTTATCTCTCAAAGGCTCAAGAAAATAAAAAATCTTATTACGTTAAAATTAAAATCAGATTTTTATTCAGAAAACCGATACGCCGCTTTTGAATTAGAATGCGCCGTATCTTATTAAATATCAAATATCGATTATATTTATAAAAATTTAAATGCGCCGCATAAGCAAAAGCCAATGCGCCGTATTTTCGTTACGTTTCAAAATACAAAATTTTTGATTCAGTGAATGCGCCGTATCGATAAAAATCGATGCGTTGCTTCTATTTAATTAATTCAAAAACTGTTTTTAATTAAATATAATACGCCGTATCTGGTGAAACAGATGCGTCGTATGGTGTTTGGATTTCGAAAATTTTCTTTTAAAAACAGAATACGCCGTATCTAGGGGATAGATGCGCCATACTCGAATTATTAAACTCGTTGTATTTATAAAAAGTTAAAACGCAATACGTCGTATCTAAGAATCAGATGCGCCGTATCGTTTGTATCAGCACAATACAACGACCGCAGTAATGCAGAAAAACAAATAAAAATAAAATAAAAATAATTAAAAAAAATCAGAAAATAAAATAAAAACAAAAATAGTAAATATGCAAATTATACAATGAATGCAATCTAACTAATATACAACAAAGTTAGTGGTTAGAATCTAAAAACGAAAAAAAAAAGAAAATCTAATTAAATTACTAATCAGATAAACAGATAATAACAATTCACTCCTCGGCTGCGGCGCCAAAAACTTGATGCGCGTGATGTGTCGTTGCGGTTTAGCAGTATTAATGCCTACTTAAGTTTTAAATTTATATTTAACCGACTTATCAATAACACACACACTTAACGAGCAGTGTACCCGGTTAGTATGAATATAATGGTAAGTAGAGTGTCGATCACTAAGAGTGGAACGTATTATGTAGTTTACCTAATCAGTACTTTAATATCCTAAGTTAGTTTTAAAGTCTAATCTAATGAAAGGGGGTTTCACCCTGAGAGACTGGCACAGTTTAGTTTTATTAAACAGTAATTAAACTAATGAGCACGAATCAGCGAATAGCAAACACGTACACAGATAGATAATTAGAAGCAGAAGAAGGCCTGTCCTGATAGTTTAAGTAGCTTGTCACTTGTTTTATTGCTAGTTCTATATGAAGCGTATCATAATCTAATCTGTCTCGTTGGATCTCATTATATTGGCGAGTAAACCCTTAATGATCACTTATGTCTATCCTATTTATCCAAAGACATCAGCTAAATAGGCGAGGAACAGGTATAACAGCCCGCAGGCTCAGCTAGACATAGAGGTTATCAATGCACTAATATAAGTCACCAAAAACATCATCATATAGACTTTAATTGATGGGAAAGCAATTTTAAGGGGAGCAGTATGGTGGCCACAAGCCCATCAATCCTGATGAATTAAAGCGTACTATTACAATAAAACAAAACTACTTAATGAATTAAATACATGCAGGACCTTCTTACAGCTCTAATATCTTTGTTTGGAGTGTGTCTTGTGATGCTTGTTCGACTGAATTCGTCTCCTTAGGGTTTTGTTGCATACAAAATTCGTATATGTCTTGGGGTATTTATAGTTTCTGTCAGAGGGTACGATGCGGCGCATCACATAGGTAGATGCGGCGCATGTACTTAACTTCGGGTGGGGTCTAAGATTAATATATTCTGGAATATTCGTACACCGTCTTTAGATGCAGCGTATCTTGATCTTTTATACGGCGCATGTCCTTCAGTGTCTTGGATTGTATCTGGTGAAGTCTTGATAGAGATACGCCGTATGTCAGAAGTATAATGCGGCGTATCTGGAATAAAACAAGCTTGATCTTCTTCGTTGACCAAAGTTTCATAAGCGGCGCATGGTAGAATTCCATGCGGCGCATTCTTCAAAGTCAGGCAATGGTCTTCGAATTCATTTAAGTATGATATTGCGGCGTATCTATTGATAGAGATACGGCGCATCTTCTGGATTTCAGTAGACTTTTGACATCTTGCTTGTTTTGCTCTATAATTCGTCCAAAATTGCCAAGTTTCACCAATTACTTGTTTTTACCTGAGAAATACTAAAGTAAACAATTAAGTATCGATTCTCATGGATAATGTAATAAAACAAGTCAAATAAATAGGATAAATGATGACAATAATATGTACTTATTTGATGTCATCAGACGCGCCAGAAGAAAATTGGAGCATAACACATGACGGCGTCACGTTATAAAAGGAGTAGGCCGTCACGTGTTAACTTAAAACGTGACGGCCCATAAGACCTAAAATGGGATGGCGTCAAATGGCTGGATTGGACGACAAGAAACCCTAAGGGCGGCGAGATGACGGCGTCAGCTTCTAAAAGGGGACGCCGTCACCTGTGTAAATCTATATATAGTTTTCGATTTTTCATTCATTGTGTGGAACTTTTGGTGGGGAACTTTTTGTGTACAAACCTTAGTCCGACTTTTGCAGTAATTTTAGGGTTTCAAACCCTCTTTTTTTCCATGTTCAATTGAAGATAAGTTATCCTTTAATCATTTAATATGTCTATGAGTTGTTTGATTATATCGTATGCTTTTCTTTCTTTTAACATGCTAGATTAGATTTATTTGTGTTTGCTTAGATCTAATGAAACCTAGTTATTGATTATTGATTGTTGATTTGTTATTGATTATTGTGGGTGATTGATTTTAGCATTAGGCTTAAGAAAACTGGCTAACTTCCTATACAGTAACTTGCTTGAACGTCTTAAGAAACGTAATCGGATGTGTACTACGGTTTTATTGGTTGTATTTAATGCATAAGTAACTATTAATGAGGCCATGATAGGATACTAAACGTTGGGGAAGAGATAGGAGCTTATAGAGTTGGGGAAGATCGTACACGCCCCCACGAATGGTATTAAGGAATACAACCCGTCAATTGTGACAAATCAATTAATCAATAAAAGATAACTGATATGTGTCTATTTACACATATCTTTTACCTCATTTAACGGACCAAAATGACAAAAAACACCCAAAATGACCGTATAATGTTACAAATATCCTTGGAATGTGTTTTTGTGTATTTCAGGTACAAAAGGGTTGAAAACAAGGCAAAAACGGACAAACGGAGCTTGGAATGGAAAAAGTGCATAAAAGACGAAGTCGGGAGTGGATTTTACATTTTTGGTCAACTTAAACCCTGGGATATAGTATTTGATGGAGCACGAAAAAATGAGTCCATTGGTAATTTATATGGCAAAAGGCGGAATGGTGAAAGACTAAACGAGGCCCGAACGAAGATTATTATTAATGTTCATGTTTGGAAGGTCGGAGGTTCGAGTCCCTATCCCGCCCTTTCTTTTTCATTATGCAGCGCAACAGAAGCAGATCCTGTCCGGCCCAAGCCCATCTCCACTAGATCCGGCCAAGCCCAACGAATTCCACTCTGCCCAAGAGAAGAAAAAGAAACCTAGCCCCAGCAATCCCTTTATTCATATATATGAAACATGTGAATGGGGGAGAGCAGCAGCAGCCGACACCTCCCATTGAAGGCTTCGGTGACATAGCCAACAACAGGGATCTACCATTAATTTTCTTAGTGCACTTGTCTTCTTTTTATTTTTGAAATCAATCATTGTCATTTAATGCTCAGCTTTTAATCTCATTTAGTACATCTATTTTTGTTTATCGTAAGAATTAAATCTGCAGTTTCCTTATCATAAAGAGTTTATTGCCATCGAGAAATGGTTACTTAAAAGTCTTTTATAATGTCTTATTACATGTATATCATTTTTAAGTTCTTTTTCTTTTACAAAGTTTTCGTAGTTTTATATTCAATCTCATTTTGAGCAGCTCTCAACAGCCGGCACTCACCCCTTTGGGTGTCGGTATGCACTCCAACGATTTGGCCAATTAGTGTAATCTACAGATATTTATTATAGCTCTAGTTTTCTCTTTATCCCAATAATCATTTGTAGCTGCTCTATTTTGGATAAAACTTTTTACGGATAACATTTGTATATATGGTGGTCTTTAGTTTTTAATTTTTTATGTTTATCTATTTTGGTGAATTAAATTTTGGTTGTCATAGCTTTGGTACTCTGTCACTCTGTAAGTTACTCGCAAATTTACTCTAGTCCAATTTGTTTAGTTTATACTTTCTCAATTTTGATTGCTGATAGCTTTCTCGTTAAGTTATAACTCATTTTTGTAAATCCAAATTCATTTATGTTTTTGGTTAGTTAAACATTAGTTAAAAATTTCTCTTAGTCAAAATTCTTTGTTTTTAAATCTTTTAAAACTAGTAAAAATTAGTAGATGACTAGTGGTGATTAAGAGGTAACTAGTGGGTTTAGTGGAGAAGCTTATTGACGGGATTTTGGAGCTTATGGAATGAGTCTCATCTTGCCGTTTTTATATTTTTTATCTCATTGGTTATCTCTACTCCTTTATTTTTTTTTTGTATGTTAATTTTTATCGTTATGTTTGTTAGTTTTATGATTAGTTTAGTTTTACTTTGCGTTATGGAGTAGATTTTTATATGCTTGTTATGTGAGTTATGAATTGAGATTTAAGTGTGAAAACTTAGAAATTATTGATTGATAATCTTTTGGTTACTTGGATAGAAGTTGGTTGTTTCAACGGGCAAAAGCCGTTGGGGTAGTTAATTAAATCTATTAGTTTTGCCAAGATAAAAGTTTATTTTCAAAATAAACCAACGTTGTGATAAGATAGGTTTTTTTAGACGGATATCAATTTAAAACAATAATTCACACTTAATGATATTTTCACCTCACTTGACAAGTATTTCCTTTATTATTATCTTTTTAGATCACTTTATTATTGTTTCACTTGTTGTTTTTCTTTTATTAATTAATTTAGTTATTACCTCGTTTATATATTTGTCGTTATCGTTTTAGTTGCCTTATTATATGCTTTTTAGTGTAGAATTACTTTTCCTTGTCCTATACTCTTATTTTATCACTATTCACTTCACTCGATCACGAACTTGAACCAATTTACCATTTCACACCTCGTCGGGACTTAACGACCCGGGGGTACGCTATACTCACCGGAGATGATGCACATGCGTGGTTTGACTATATTGACCATCCTTTGGTTAAGTGGTTGATTCGAGCACATCAAATTTTGGCGCCGCCGCCGGGGAGGAGTGAAGCCGTTTATCGATTCGAGTTTGCAGATTAGTAATTGAAGACCCTTCTCCGGAAGTTATCGTCTCGTTTTTGTAAATATTCTTTTGTTTTTCCTAAGTATAAAAAACCCAAAAAGATTTTCGTTTTCAAAATTTGGTTTTAAAATTTGTTTTTCTTCCATTTTCTTTTGTTTTCCTTTCGTAAAAAAAAAAAAAAAAAAAAAAAAAAAAAAAAAAAAAACTAAAAAATATTTTCTTTTATTTTTCTTCTTTATCCTCTTAACCGTTTAATTCTATCTTCTTATCCCTCTATATTGTTTAATTCTTATGGCGGACACGCGGACTATGGAGGAATTACTACGAATACCTATCATAGGTATTGAAGATGCCATCGTTATTCCGTCCATTCTAGCGGATGAATATGAATTGAAAGCCGAGTTAATTTATTTTATAAAGAACAATCCTTTATATGGTTTTGAGAATGACGATCCTTATTCACACATTAGAAGATTTTCTCAAATAACGCAAACTTTCAAAATCAATCAAGTGCCTCAAGATGTAGTGAATTTGATCTTTTTTCCGTTTTCACTCAAAGGAGCAGCCGAGAAATGGCTTGATTATGAACCTCCTAATTCAATCACATCTTGGGATGATCTATTATCAAAGTTCTTGAATAAATTTTATCCTCATTCTAAAACAATTGAGCTCAGAAAAGAAATCATTAATTTTCAACAAAGTTTTGATGAGACTTTTGCCGAGACTTGGGAGAGATTTAAAGATTTAAAATGGAAATGCCCACATCATGGTTTTTCAGAGTTGCAACAAGTCGATATATTCTATAATGCTTTACTGCAAAACGATCAAGATTCGCTTAACACAGCTGCCGGTGGAAACATCTTTTATCGAACTCCGAAGGACGTCTTGATGATTATCGAAAACAAATCGAAAGTTCGCATTGCACAAAACAAACCGGTAGTAAGTCCCCAATTTCGCAATAAAAAATCAATTGGAGAGTTACTAGCCGAAGAACAAGCAGCTAAAGTGAGTGCTCAATTTTGCAAAACTTTCATTCATGATGACGATGACGACGAGCCTTTAGAAGAAGTTAAGATGGATCCACTCATTAAGGAATCTTTAGATACCTTGTCAATGGGGGACAAGGAAGTCGAAGTCAATCCTCTTGAGGAAATTGATGACCTTGTTCCAATCCCGAGGGTATCCGAGAAACCTTTTGATTGGATTTCAAAAACATTTGATACGACTATCACTAATCCCTTGTTTGATTTCGATTCTGAATTTACTCTAAATTCCGATAATCAAATCTTTGATATTCAGAATGAGGATAGTGATGAGTCTGAAACGGAGACCATAATGGACAAGGTGCATGTTTATAGCCCACAAAGTACCGCACATGTCCCACCTCCGTACATCCTTCATGAGTTAAAGCTAAAGAGTACCAATTCTATCACTAACTCTCTTCTTGAGGAGTTCTCCGATGAACTCGCTCGTATTGATCCCATCCCACCAGGGGATGAAGTCTTTGATTTTGAATCAGATCTAAGAGAGTCAGAACTTTTGCTTACTCATGATCCTTTGATTGATTCTTCTTGTCTCGAGGAGTTCTCCGATGAACTCACTCACATCATATCTCTGCAAGAATACAATCACTCCTATTTTGATCTTGCGGAAGATCATCACTCGGAGGGAGACGTACTCTCTCATGAGAGTTTGCTCATTGATGACAAAATCCCAACCTACCCTCCTGTGATATTTTTAAACCCTAAGAGCTTAAATGACAAATTTGATAATGATGATGATTATCTCACAATTGTTATCAAGATCTTTCTTCTGTTTCTCATATTTAATTTGACTTCTCCTCTTCTTCACTCCGTCAGGAGTGAGGATACTATCTTTGACCCTGGCATCACCGCTTATAGTTTCTACTATTTAAAGCCGTGGGTATCTCATCGGTGTGGAACTTTCACGTACTTCAATGTTTATCCAAACATCTTGAATGAAAGTCCGATGGAGATTGTCTCTTCCACATGTTGCTTCCCCAAGAACTAATGAATTCGGGGTCGAGTCAAGCTAGTGACTCAGTTAACAAAAACATTAGCATCACATGGGTGACAACCCGTGTTTCTGTCTTCTTTCGATTTTCTAACACTAAGTGTGGGGGAATTCCTCTGCTGTTGTTTGTTTTTGTTTGTTTGCTCATGTTTTCAGGTTTCCCTTGGATCGTGATGATTGACGCGCCTGTTTTCAATCCAGCCGCCCAATATCTAATCCTTTTTGCTAACGATTATCCAGGGATATCTTATTAATCCTTTTTGTGAAAAAAGACTTCCTTCGTACAGTTGGCTAGTAATGTTACCTTTTTACGTTCAAAGCGTCGGCATAATAGCCGGTACTTTGAATATTGAGGGCAATATTCANTGGGGGAATTCCTCTGCTGTTGTTTGTTTTTGTTTGTTTGCTCATGTTTTCAGGTTTCCCTTGGATCGTGATGATTGACGCGCCTGTTTTCAATCCAGCCGCCCAATATCTAATCCTTTTTGCTAACGATTATCCAGGGATATCTTATTAATCCTTTTTGTGAAAAAAGACTTCCTTCGTACAGTTGGCTAGTAATGTTACCTTTTTACGTTCAAAGCGTCGGCATAATAGCCGGTACTTTGAATATTGAGGGCAATATTCAATTCTAAGTGTGGGGGGGAATTCTAGCGAATTGGATCACATGTGTACCTTCTAGTGCCCTAGTACCCCCGGTTTTGGCAAAATTTTAAAATTTTTCAATAAAAAGAAGTGTTTTGCACACAAAAAAATGAAAAAATGATGAAAAATACAAAAAAAAAATAGAATATGTTGTTTAGACTTGATTAGGCTAGAACAAGGGGAATCCTGACTCTGCCAGAGTGTTGATCTGGCTGCTTCCTTAACTTGTTAGACTAAGTTTTTACGATTTGTGCAAATGAAAATGCTAAGCGTAGAGTACTTGGTTCTCTTTAGAGTTTATATAAATAATCTATGGCTTTTTCTCCCAGTAGCTCCTAATTGAACTTAAATGCGTATTGTTTTCAAACTTTTGACCATCGAAATTGTTTTGTTACGTAAACAAGTTTTTATACAACGTTAATATAGAGTACTAGTTCAAATTTTTATTTAAATTTTGGAATAAGCATACTTTCCGTAAAATTGAATAATATTGCAAAATGAAGCAAGTAAAATTGCTGAATGATGTAAAAGTTAAGTAAAGTATGTTGTGTTATATATATAAAAAAAAATGATGGAAAAAAATGGAAAGAGAGAAAAAAAAATGAAAAGAATGAGAAAATTGAAATGAAAAAGATGTGTTGAATAGAATTAAAATGAATAAATGAAACTTGCTTTTTCTTAAATCTAAATCGAAAGTTGAACTAGTATTCGTTGATTTTGTATGAAGATTAAGCGGTAATTTAGAGATTGTTGATTTCGAAAGACCCCGAAAGCTCCGATACTATTCTCGAGGGTGTAAAAAACCTAGCCTCCTAAGCTTCGGCTAAAAGGACAAGCTGAGAAGAAAGTCGCCACATCGAGTGATCTCATCTTTGCGTCTTTAATTTCTAAATGATCGCTTGTTGTTTTCTATTTACTTTTAATTTTAACTTGTCGAGGAATATCAAAAATCTTTGAATCGAAATCCCGCCAATTCCGGTACTAGTCTTTGTGGGGTGTCAAAAGCCTGGTCACCTAAAACCAACTGGTTTGGGATGTGCCGAGAAGAAAGCCGCTACATGGAAAAGGCCTTTTTGATTCTTAAATTTCTGAGGTTCCCGATGGGTTAGGATTGGACTTAAGTAAATAACAACCGTAATGAGTGTCGATTTTTGTGGTCAAACTTTTGAAAATTAGCACACACGCCTAACTTGATAAATTGTGGGAGTAAAAGGTTAAGACTTGTCTTACATAGATTATTAGTATAGGTAGTGTTAGCATTTTACAAAAACGTTTGCACAAGGGTTTTTAAACTTAGTTGGGAGTATTAAAAAAGAGGATGATGATTACAATTCCCTGGAGACACCCAGTTTGCGTGAATCCCGTTCCAGAATGCCATCTTTTTTAAATCAAGCATGTATATATTTTTGTTCTTGTTTAAGTATCTTACATTTAATAAAAAGTCAAAACGGGATGATCTTGGTAACTTGGTATCCTTTCATTACTTTATATGATTGGATTGCTAGGGACTAGCAATTGCTTAGTGTGGGGATTTGATATGTGTCTAATTACACATATCTTTTACCTCATTTAACGGACCAAAACGACAAAAAACACCCAAAATGACCGTATAATGTTACAAATATCCTTGGAATGTGTTTTTGTGTATTTCAGGTACAAAAGGATTGAAAACAAGGCAAAAACGGACAACGGAGCTTGGAATGGAAAAAGTGCATAAAAGACGGAGTCGGGAGTGGATTTTACATTTTTGGTCAACTTAAACCCCGGGATAT
This sequence comes from Artemisia annua, assembly GCA_014162995.1. Lineage (NCBI taxonomy): Eukaryota > Viridiplantae > Streptophyta > Magnoliopsida > Asterales > Asteraceae > Artemisia > Artemisia annua. The sequence continues at coordinate 151,197 of LBNU01032856.1, forward strand.
AGTATTTGATGGAGCACGAAACAACGAGTCCATTGGTAATTTATATGGCAAAAGGCGGAATGGTGAAAGACTAAATGAGGCCCGAACGAAGATTATTATTAATGTTCATGTGCGGAAGGTCGGAGGTTCGAG
>LBNU01032856.1:153978-169656 GCA_014162995.1 Artemisia annua
CATAGGGTACTCAACTCACCCATGCTTCATTGCTGAGAGTTGAACTGGTCATCAATTCACCATGGTTGCTGCCCTATTGGGTAACCAAAGGATTGGCTAGTCCTGAGCAAACGGCTACAAGTAAAGACATCTCAAATCCGTTTATGGCTGTGATGATTTGCCAAAAATCATTAGGGTATTTCAACACACCCATGATTCACGTTCTGAGTGTTGAACTGGTAACTAGTTCACCAGGGTGATGTCATGATTCCACCGAAGGACTAGCTAGCCCAAGAGTGAGTAGCTACTTGGTAAAGGCTTATCAAATCTACTCATGTTGCTGCTGGTTACTTTCATTTGTTGCAAGTGTTCAAGTCAATCCTCATGCTTTGGAAGTTACTCAACTAACTAGAATCTTGAACTTAACCAAGTCAAATTCAAGATTAGGGGAGGATTGTTGGGAATTTTAGAAGTTCCTACTGATGGAGTCTGCTGACAGGTTCCTACGGATGGTTACTGCTGAAGCTATAGATGGTTTCTGCTGATGGCATGGTTCCTGCGGAAGATTTATTTCTACGGATATAGTGACTCCGTATATTTATTATTAGTTTGTTAGGATATGCATGAGCTATTTTAGGTAGTGATATGCATTGATCTTTTATTTATTATTGTATTAGGGTTCCTTGTGTATAAAANCAACTAACTAGAATCTTGAACTTAACCAAGTCAAATTCAAGATTAGGGGAGGATTGTTGGGAATTTTAGAAGTTCCTACTGATGGAGTCTGCTGACAGGTTCCTACGGATGGTTACTGCTGAAGCTATAGATGGTTTCTGCTGATGGCATGGTTCCTGCGGAAGATTTATTTCTACGGATATAGTGACTCCGTATATTTATTATTAGTTTGTTAGGATATGCATGAGCTATTTTAGGTAGTGATATGCATTGATCTTTTATTTATTATTGTATTAGGGTTCCTTGTGTATAAAAGGAAAAATAGGCTTTATTATTAATGACCTTCACCAAAACAAAAACACCTTTAGTGTGTGTAATCTAGATCCATAGAGGATCATTTTATTATTAGAGCAAAACCTTTATTATAACTTTGATTGTGTTCTTATTATTCCGCTGTGCATGATCAATCATTGTTATCCTAGATCGAGCCAAAAAACGATTTTCTACAATTAAATCTGCAGTTTCCTTATCATAAAGAGTTTATTGCCATCGAGAAATGGTTACTTAAAAGTCTTTTATAATGTCTTATTACATGTATATCATTTTTAAGTTCTTTTTCTTTTACAAAGTTTTCGTAGTTTTATATTCAATCTCATTTTGAGCAGCTCTCAACAGCCGGCACTCACCCCTTTGGGTGTCGGTATGCACTCCAATGATTTGGCCAATTAGTGTAATCTACAGATATTTATTATAGCTCTAGTTTTCTCTTTATTCCAATAATCATTTGTAGCTGCTCTATTTTGGATAAAACTTTTTACGGATAACATTTGTATATATGGTGGTCTTTAGTTTTTAATTTTTTATGTTTATCAATTTTGGTGAATTAAATTTTGGTTGTCATAGCTTTGGTACTCTGTCACTCCGTAAGTTACTCGCAAATTTACTCTAGTCCAATTTGTTTAGTTTATACTTTCTCAATTTTGATTGCTGATAGCTTTCTCGTTAAGTCATACCTCATTTTTTTAAATCCAAATTCATTTATGTTTTTGGTTAGTTAAACATTAGTTAAAAATTTCTCTTAGTCAAAATTCTTTGTTTTTAAATCTTTTAAAACTAGTAAAAATTAGTAGATGACTAGTGGTGATTAAGAGGTAACTAGTGGGTTTAGTGGAGAAGCTTATTGACGGGATTTTGGAGCTTATGGAATGGGTCTCATCTTGCCGTCTTTATATTTTTCATCTCATTGGTTATCTCTACTCCTTTATTTTTTTTTTGTATGTTAATTTTTATCGTTATGTTTGTTAGTTTTATGATTAGTTTAGTTTTACTTTGCGTTATGGAGTAGATTTTTATATGCTTGTTAAGTGAGTTATGAATTGAGATTTAAGTGTGAAAACTTAGAAATTATTGATTGATAATCTTTTGGTTACTTGGATAGAAGTTGGTTGTTTCAACGGGCAAAAGCCGTTGGGGTAGTTAATTAAATCTATTAGTTTTGCCAAGATAAAAGTTTATTTTCAAAATAAACCAACGTTGTGATAAGATAGGTTTTTTTAGACGAATATCAATTTAAAACGATAATTCACACTTAATGATATTTTCACCTCACTTGACAAGTATTTCCTTTATTATTATCTTTTTAGATCACTTTATTATTGTTTCACTTGTTGTTTTTCTTTTATTAATTAATTTAGTTATTACCTCGTTTATATATTTGTCGTTATCGTTTTAGTTGCCTTATTATATGCTTTTTAGTGTAGAATTACTTTTCCTTGTCCTATACTCTTATTTTATCACTATTCACTTCACTCGATCACGAACTTGAACCAATTTACCATTTCACACCTCGTCGGGACATAACGACCCGGGGATACGCTATACTCACCGGAGATGATGCACATGCGTGGTTTGACTACATTGACCATCCTTTGGTTAAGTGGTTGATCCGAGCATATCAATAACTATGGAGTAATGAAATCTAAGTAAACACACGTTTCTCACTATAAGAAGTTCACCACATTTATTTTCTTGTTACTTATTTTTATTGCATTAGTAGTTATTTGGGTTAGTTGACTAGCAACTAATTTCGCCCACTCTTCCAATACCCGAGATTTTTACTTGCTTTCCATAAAATATAAAAATATAAAAATAATCATCCCTCACCTTTAGGCCTAGTTTACATAGCTTTCAATCCTAACGAACACTATTCCCTGAGAGTACGATCAATCTCCCGGTACTTGCCACTAACTATACTACATCGGTCAGGTACACTGCCTGGTGGGGATTGCAAGCTTCTCAAGATCTCTTGAGAAGTAAAACCTTTTGCAAGGTTGCAAAACCACACATCAACCTACCACTCACTATACTATATCGGTCAGGTACACTGCCTGGAGGATTGCAAGCTTCTCAAGATCCCTTGAGAGGTAAAACCTTTTGCTAGGGTTGCAATCTTCGCATTAGTTGTCATGAGTTAGGGAATAGGATTAATGAATGCCCTAAGACGAAGGCGATTGAGGCGAGGCCCTTAAAATTGGTAAAGGAAGAAAAGGTGGAAGTTCCTAATCCCAAAGCCCGAGTGTATGTTATGTTCGCCGAAGAAGCTAAGTTGGTGCCCGATGTCGTCTCAGGTACAATCCTTGTTAATTCCTTACTCGCTCGTGTGCTATACGATTTAGGTGCAAGTGTCTCTTTTGTATCTTATGAATTTAGTAAAAACCTATCCACTCCATTAAATAAACTTCCCTTTCCCTTTGAAGTTGAGATAACCAATAGTAAATTGGTAGTGGTATCTAATATTTACTGTAATGTAGAGATAGAAATTGATGACAACACTTTTAGGATAGACTTGATCCCTATCATGCTTGGAGAATTCGATATCGTGATTGGCATGGATTGGCTCGGTAAACATAATGCCACCATTCTATGTGGTCAAAATCTCGTGTGAGTTGTAAATCCTCAGTCGTGAAATCCTTATTTATGAAGAGAAAAGGAAGGTTGAATTTAGGTTATGTTCGGTGATGAAAGCTAGGAAATATTTGTCGCATGGCTGCTATGCCTTTGTGGCACATGTGATAGATACTAGTCTTGATAAGAAAAATGTAGTGACGTATTTCCGGAAGATTTGACGGGTATTCCACCGAAAAGGCAAGTCGATTTTCGTTTTGATCTTGTTCCGTGTGCTACTCCTATCGCAAAAACTCCTTACCGCTTAGCCCCGTCTGTAATGAAGGAATTGATGAGCTGACTCCAAGAATTACTTGATAAGGGTTTTATCCGCCCTAGTAGTTCATCATGGGGAGCTCCAATTTTGTTCGTTAAAAAGAAAGATGGTAGTATGCGGATGTGCATTGATTACCGTGAATTGAATAAAGTCACAGTGAAAAATGTCTATCCTTTACCAAGAATTGATCTTCGCTCGGGTTATCACCAATTTAAGGTTCGGGAAGAAGACATCCCTAAGACGGCTTTTAGGACCCGATATGGACATTATGAGTTCGTTGTCATGCCTTTCGGCCTCACAAATGCACCCATGATTTTCATGGATCTAATGAACCGTGTGTGTAGGCCGATGTTGGACAAATCCGTTATAGTGTTCATTGATGATATTCTTATCTACTCTAAAAGCAAGGAAGAACATGAAGTGCATTTACGGGAAATTCTTGAAACGTTAATAAGAGAAAGATTGTACCCCAAATTTTTAAAATGAGAATTTTAGTTACAAGAAGTCCAATTCCTTGGTCACGTTATTAATTCGGAAGGTATTAAGGTTGACCCGTCTAAAGTTGAAGCCGTGATGAATTGGCAAGCACCAAAGAATGTTGGCGAATCAGAAGTTTTCTTGGACTCACGGGGTATTACCGTAGGTTCATTCAAGATTTTTCTAAGATAGTGTCATCATTAACACAACTCGCCAGGAAGAATACTTCTTTTGTGTGGGGCAAAAAGCAAAATGAAGCTTTTTATACCCTGAAGAAGAAATTATGTGAAACACCTGTTCTTGTACTACCCGAAGGAACGGAAGATTTGGTAGTTTATAGTGATGCATCCTATTCCGGCCTTAGGTGTGTCCTTATGCAACGAGGAAAAGTGATCGCTTATGCCTCAGGACAATTGAAGAAGCACGAGGAGAATTACCCGACTCATGATCTTGAGTTCGTGGTCGTAGTCTTTGCCTTAAAGATTTGGAGGCATTACCTATATGGTGTAAAATTTACAATTTACACCGGTAATAGAAGCCTACAATATTTTCTACAAAAGAAGGACCCAAATATGAGGCAACGAAGGTGGCTAGATTTAATAAAGGACTACGATTGTGAAATTCGCTACCATCCTGGTAAGGCAAATGTAGTAGCGGATGCCTTAAGTTGTAAAGAAAGAGAAAAGGTTACAAAGATTCATTCGTTACGGATGATTGTCACATCTGATCTTTTCGAGAAGATTAAAGCGGCTTAAGTGAAAGCATTAAAGGAAGAGAATTGGGAAAAGAACGTATTGCATCATATATCCCACATCTTGAAGACGATAGTCGAGGAATCAAGACTTGGCATGGAATAGTTTACATTCCTTTCCTAAGCAATGTTAAAGAGTTACTCTTAGACGAAGCACATAAGTCAAAGTATTCTATTCATCCAGGAGCTACAAAGATGTACCCTGATTTGAAGAAAAAATATTGGTGGCTGGGAATAAAGAGGGATTGTGTAAAGTGTGTGGAAAACTGTTTAACTTGTTTAAAAGTCAAAGCTGAGCATCAAAAGTCGTATGGGAAGATTCAACCCTTAGAGATTCCGGTTTGGAAGTGGGAGAGAATCACTATGGACTTTGTTACTAAATTACCAAGAATGGCAAAGATGCAAGATGCGATATGGGTCATTGTAGACCGCTTGACGAAGAGTGCTCATTTTATTTCAATTTGAGAGAATATGCCCGTTCATAAATTAGCAAAGATTTACGTCAACGAAATTGTTCCATGACATGGAGTGCCCATTTCTATTGTTTCAGATAGAGATGGACATTTTAGGGATGAGCATGGGTCTGGAACCGGTTGGAACTGGAACCGAACCGGTGGATCCGAGAACTGAATTTTGGAAAAGTAGGAACCGAGAACCGAACCGAATATAGTTTTTGGTTCCGGTTCCGGTTCCGATTCTTTTGGGTCTACCCGGATAGGAATCGATTTTCTAAAGAAAAAAAAAACTTCATGCACTAATGAATTAAGCAAATAAAAAACACACAAAAAAAATGAATATTTTATGTGGTTACGTAATATTTGATTATATGGTTTTGTTGGTCATATTATATAAATAATCTTAAAAAAAATGTGTTAAATAATGACTGATGCATGGTTTTGCAACCTTGCAAAAGGTTTTACTTCTCAAGGGACCTTGAGAAGCTTGCAATCCCCACCAGGCAGTGTACCTGACCGATGTAGTATAGTGAGTGGCAAGTACCGGGGGATTGATCGTTCTCTCAGGGAATAGTGTCGTTAGGATTGGAACTAATCTAATTAGGTCTAGGGTGAGGGATGATTCTTTTTGTATTTTTATATTTTATGGAAAGCAAGTAAAATATCTCGGGTATTGGAAGAGTGTGCAGAATTAGTTGCTAGCCAACTAACCCAAATAACTACTTAAACAATTAAAATAAAATGACAAGAAAATAAATTGGTAGGAACTTCTTATATGGAGGAAAGTGTGTTTACTTAGATTTCATTACTCCCTAGTTATCTTTTATTGATTAATTGGTTTGTCACAATTGCGTGGATGAAGGGTTTCATTTCTTAATACCATTCGTGGGGCCGTGTACGATCTTCCCCAACCCTATAAGCTTCTATCTCTTCCTATGACGACGCGTTTAGTATCCTATCATCGCCTCATTAATAGTTACTTATGCATTTAATACAACCAATAAAACCGTAGTACACATCTGATTACGTTTCTTAAGACGTTTAAGCAAGTTACCGTATAGGAGATTAGTCAGTTTTCTTAAGCCTAACGCTAAAATCAATCACCCACAACAATCAATGACAAACCAACAATCAATAATCAATAACTAGGTTTCATTAGATCTATGCAACACAAGTAAATCTAAGCTAGCATGTTAAAAGAAAGAAAAGCATACGATATAATCAAACAACACATAGACATATCGAATGATTAAAGGATAACTTATCTTCAATTGAACATGGAAGAAAAGAGGGTTTCAATCCCTTAAATTACTGCAAAAGTCGGACTAGGGTTTGTACACCAAAAGTTCTATACAATGAATGAAAAATCAAAAATTATATATAGATTTACATTGGTGACGGCGTCCCCTTTTAATGGTTGACGCCGTCATCTCGCCGTGGCCAAGGTTTCTTGTCGTCCAATCCAAGTTCTTGACGCCGTCCCCTTGTAAGTCTTCTGGGCCGTCACGCTTGGAATTAACACGTGGCGGCCTACTTATTGTATAACGTGACGCCGTCACGCTTTAAGCTCCAATTATTCTTCTGGCGCGTCAAGTGTAAATGTGATATCCACCTCTTGTCTCATTGAGTGATGGCGTCCCCTTGTAACTCTTGACGCCGTCAGGTACAATTTTCAGCATGGTTTCTTGACTTTGTCGTTTTCTTCACTTTTAACTCCAAAAACGTCTAAAATGCACAATTTTCCAGAATTCTTGTCCAAAGTACCTAAAATAACAAAAGGAATGATTCGAGGTAATATTTGATCATAAAAACACGATTTAGGGCTTAAATGACCCCTTAAAAGCGTAACAAATTTCTCCTTATCAAATACCCTTACACTTGGGATTTGCTTGTCCTCAAGCAAATGAGCTTTTATTCTAATCAAAATACAAGTTAGGGTGTTAGGATCGTATTTTATTTATAAAAAGTGTCGGTCATTAAAGTCTTGTAATAGGTTGCTTTAGAATATCATTATGTTAAGTTTTACTCATGTATTCATGTTTTTATAAAGTCTAGGGGCAAAAAGTGTAATGATGTAATAGTTTAGAGAAGCCCTAAACTTCCACTATAAATACTCTTGTAAACCTCACTTTTGAGGTGGGTTGGTTCTCTTGGTAATCATATAGTTTCATTATTTTTCACACATGAGTTCCTCCCACTTTCTCTCTCTACTCTCTTTGTCTCTCTAAGTTTAACGCAAGATTCATTAGTGAAATAGGTTGTTCTACGGTCCTACAAGTGGTATCATTCGCCTAGGGATAATTTTAGGTTGTTTTAGATAGTTTTTGTGGTGAAAAAATCGTTTTTAGTGCGTTTTTTTCGGAAACGTTATGTGTTTTATCGAGTTAGGAAGCATTTTATCGAGTAAGGGTTCCTATTTTTTAGGGTTATCGAGTAAGGGCATCAATTATCGAGTAAAGAAGCTGTTTTTATCGAGTATCGCAGTTTTTATCGAGTAAGGGTCACAGGTTTATCGAGTAAGTCACAACAGCAGCTTTTACCGAGTAAGGTAGTCTGCCAGTACCGAGTAAGGGCAAATCTCTAGGTTTTATCGAGTAAGGCTGTCAGAAAGTACCGAGTAAGCAGAAAGTATCGAGTTTGTGAACTGTTTTTACCGAGTAAGCAGCAAACTTTCGAGTAACCAACTTGTTTATCGAGTAAGCCCTAATGTTTCGAGTAAGAACACTATTTTATCGAGTAAGGCCCTAATTTTATCGAGTAAGCTTATTTTTAGCTTATATTTGGTGAGTTAGCCTTTATTCCTGATCGTTAATCGAGTAAGGACTTTCCTTGGACTTTCCTAAACGAAACTCTGCCCGTATTACCTTAGATTTATCAAGTAAGGAACTTATAACCTAAAGAACTTATCAACTAAGGAACTTATCAAGTAAGGAACTTTATCAAGTAAGGACTTTATCAAATAAGGAACTTATCAAGTAAGGAACTTATCAAGTAAGCAGCATCTGAATTCGTTTTAAACCTTCACCAAAAACATCTAATACTTTTAAAACAACCTTGGTTATCTTTCAAAAGATCCTTTGAACAACTTTTCACTTAGAATTGAATCAATGGCAACTCAACAAGATATTCATGCTGCCGGTGCCGAAAATCGACCTCCCATGCTTGAAAAAGGTGGTTATCTTCCATGGACAAGCCGCATGCTTCGTTACATCAAAACCAAGCCCGATGGTAAGCTTATGATCAAATCCATTCAAGAGGGTCCATTTAAGCCAAGACAAGTTCAAGATGAAGGTAATCCAAATGCAACACCTCCTACTCTCCCATCCTTTCATGAACAAACAGAAGCCGAGTACACAGATGAAGACAAGTAGCAGATCGCCGCTGATGATATGGCAATGCATCTAATCCAACTCGGGTTACCGCGAGAGATCTTTGCTGTGGTCGACAGCTGTGAAACTGCTTTTGATATGTGGGAACGAGTTAGAAGACTATGTCATGGTACAGAAATTGGGCAACAAGATATTGAGAAAAAGCTTCTAACAGAATGGGAGAACTTTAAATCCTCTGAAGGTGAACAGATTGAATCCTACTACACAAGGTTTTGCACTTTGATGAATGAGTTAAACAGAAACAAGTTAACACCAAGAACAATTGCCACAAACATCAAGTTCATCAACAACCTTCCAGTAGAATGGGGACGATATGTCACAATTGTCAATCAGACCAAGGATTTACATCAGGTGAACTATGATCAACTCTATGATTTTCTAAAACAAAACCAAGCTGAGGCTAATGAAGTAAGGAAAGAACGATTGGCAAAGTCTCATGATCCTCTAGCATTAATTGCTACTACACCAACACCTCTACCAGTGAACACAACACCTCAATCATCACCATTATCATCCACTCACAACAACATGCAGCATCAATACATTCCACAACAATAAATTGCTGTAATCCTACAACAACAATTCTACCCACAACACCAACAAGTTATTCCATAACAACAACAATATCCACAATTCCAAAAACCAGAGCTCATTGACAACGATGAATCTACTGCAGCCTTGACACAAGCATTTGCTTTTCTGACAAAGGCATTCCAAGGACGCTATTCAACACCAACCAACAACAACCAAAGGATTTCATCGAACACTCGCAACAGGCAGATCGCTCAGCCGAGTTTCAATATGGGTAACGGAGGCCAAATGGTTGGAGTTATGGGGAATCAGCAAGGATATGCTACTGGATTTCATATGGGTAATCAGAATATGCAGAATCAGTTGGGTCAGTATGCAGGGAATCAGCTGGGTCAATATGCAGGGAATCAGATGAGTCAGTTTGTTGGGAAGCAGAGGGGTCAGAATGTTGGTAATCAGGCAGTGGGTAATCAGGTTGGAAATGTTGGTGGGAATTATGGAAATGTGAATGGGAATCAGGGAAATTTGGTTAAGTGTTTCAATTGTCAAGGTGTAGGTCATATGGCAAGGAACTGTCCTACTAAGCCGAAAAAGAAGGATACAACATATCTGCAGAAAGCATTGATGCTGGCACAAAAGGAAGAGGCAAGATTCCAGTTGACTGCTGAGGAGAATGATTTCATGGCTCTCATGGATGACATGGAAGACAGAGAGGATGTGAATGCGAACTGCATCTTTATGGCAAATCTTCAGGAGACTAAGTACGACACAGATTCTGACACACCTCCTGTTTATGACACCAATGTAGTATCCGAGGTACCAATCAATACTACATGCCTCGATAATGATATATTTGATATGTCCCATCATGAGGAACAGCATTCTGAGACTCCAGCAACCACTTATGATACATACCTGGACACGCCAAGTTGTAGTAATATTACTTCGGCAACTCTCGATATGAATCATAGTGGAGGCTTAGTTTCCCAGCATGCTGAGAATGATGAGGAAACACGTGCCTTATTTGAATCATTAATGCATAATTGTAGTATTGAAATTGAGAATGTGAAAAAGGTCAATCGCGATGTTAAGGCCGCGAATGCAAAATTGACCACTGAGCTTGAGAGTTACAAGGAACATGCTAAAGCTTTCGAATTTCATACCGAAAGACTGCCCAAATTAGAAACTAGTCTTCAAAATTCCATTTCAAGGGAAAAACGTTTGCAAATCAAGTTTGAGACACTTGATGTTAATTCACACATGAAAATAAAATCCTTAAACGCGGAAATTTCTGATTTGCAAAACCAACTTTCAAAACAAAAATCAGCTTATACCAATCTTGAAAAAGAAATGGATGAGTTGAAAAAGGACTTTGCAAAGAAAGAAGATAAACTTTTGGAAGAAATCATAGAGTCACAACATATGATAGAAAAACTAGAAAATTTGTTGGTTAAAACGGGTCATTCAAGTCAAACTATTCACATGATTACTAATCAAACTGATCCGATTTACCATACAAAAAACAAAATGGCTCTAGGTAACAAAACTCCTTGTAATCTCAAGAAAGTCAGGAAGCACAGAATACTTTGTATAATGGAACTGTTTTGCTTGCTAAGCATGATCCTATCATTACCCGTGATTCTGTGGAAACGATAGAACTGGTCAAAGAGAGCATTATCAAAATGAAACAAAAGAATCCTGATTTGAAACCTATTGATTACAACAAATTGAACAAACTTTCTGGAATTACTTTTGTTCCACAAAAACAAGCATATGAGCTTTCCAAACCTTTTTCCAAAAGCCCAGATATTTCTAAACCCGTAGTTGTTTCCAAATCTCTTTCAAACATGGAACAAATGTCCTCTAACAACCCTTTTAATACAAGTGAGGCGAGAGACATTCTTGATGATGTCAAAAAGAGAATTGAAACACTCCAACAGATTATTAAGTCTAAAACTACAATCAGTATTAACAACTGGCATTCAAGTTTTCATAACGAACAGAAAAAGGTGTTTGAAAATGAAATTACTATTCCGCTGTATAACATCAGTGCGAGGGTAATCCATTTTGAACAAGCTTTCATAAAAGAAACGGCTGACTTTGTCAAGGACCACAAATTCCTGGTAAAGGAAGCTAATAGGTTGTTCTACGGTCCTACAAGTCTCTCGTATAACCTATATTATGTACGTTTCTAGAAATGTCATTCAAAAATGACACGGATATGTACATATGCTTGAGCGGGAGTTCACTAAATGTTTTCTAAAACATGTCGTTTCTTAAATTTTTCTCAAAAATGGCTTTCGTATACTTCAGTACTAAACCCGTGCTTCAAAGTGAAATCTTTTCAAAACTTAGGTCCGGGTTTCTCAACTCGAAAATATTTCAACTAACGGACTTCAATGTTGACTTCTGATTATTTCATGTCAGGACTCGAACGTTCAAAACCAAAATTCTTTTCAAAAAGTTCGAGTATAAACAAACGAAAATATTTCAAGCAAAAACTCGTTTTTTCAAAATGACTTGTGTACATTTCAATACATAACTCGCATTTCAAAAAGAAAACTCCCTCCAAAACACTTAAAATTGATTTTAAACTTTATGTTTAAAAATACGCTTTCTTTAAGGGGGAGTATAAAAATCAAAAGTAAAATGTTCCGATTTCATGCAAATATAAATCCGTCTATCTCTCGAAAATCTTTTTCTATTAATCAGTTGATATAAAAAATATCACGATATGCTATTTTTGAGGGGGAGAAGATGTGATTAAAATGTGATCAAAAATGTTTAATGATTGTGGCAGAATCTCGAAAGAGCTCGACTCAGAAATAACTTTTGAGATGACTTAAATGTCAGTGCTCGACTCAGATATAACCCTCGAATTGACGAAGCTTAATATGTCTGTAATCGAAAAGACTTGTCCTGGACGGGTAATAATTTCAAGCTGGTCTAACCAGTGATGTAAACGTGTCTCGAATAGGACTTGTCTAAGTAGAATGTACCAATTCGAGAAACTTTCTTTGGACTTGACCAGGCCGGGTAATAATTTCAAGCTAGTCTATCTAGTGATGTAAACGTGTCTCGAATCGGTCTTGTTCACTGAAAGTCGATCAATTCAAAAGTGCAAGCTCCTCCCGCATGTGTAAATTTCTTATAAAATTGTATGAGCACATGTGAAGGGGGAGTCCTTCAAAAGAAAACAAAACTCTCAAAGTATTAACAAAAATGTTTCTTTATCATAAACACTTTGAGAAGATTTTCAAACAAATGGTTTATGGCAACAATAGGATAGTCATGGTGATATAAGGTGACTAAGGTTAGAAAAAAAACCGTCCTATGATCCGCCAGAGCCGGAGGGATCTACCCAAGGACAATTCCAATAGATTAGAATTAGAAGTCCTTAGGTATGATTTGAAAAAGGAGTAAAGAATGGAAGGAGACAGAAGGGGTTGAAGAATTAAAAAGAAAAGTAATGAAAAGGGTGAAAAGAAATAGCCCTCCATATGTTCAACCTTAGGGCAGACACCGGGTTCAATTCATATGCTACTGGATGTTACTAAGGTGACGCCGGTATTGAAGATAAAGACATCATGGACCCAGTGACGCAATGCACGAAACCTTCTAGCCACTCAGGTATCTCTCAAAAGGTACTTGTTTCATTCTCACGGAGAACCTTGCATAATCTATCGACCTCTCACTCCGAGATGTGTTGATATTGAAAAGGAGGCCCTCTGCTCCATGCCTCCGACGACTAAATGTGCACTTATTGAGTCTAGAGCCCCGAGATTCATCAAAAGATCTCTTAGGAACACTTAATATTCTTACACTGGTTATTCTACATCAATGGATACCAGTTGTAAATTATCGAGTCCTACGCAGATCTTAGCAATCTGCCGAGAACGTTTATGAGAGGATTTACTTATGTATTTCTCAATGATTGAACGGAAATCCTGCCAGGGTCAACATCAAACAGCCCTGACAGCAGGTCACTTCGGTAATCTCTTGTGGGTTACGCTTAGTGTTTGCGGTGGTTTCAAACGGTCTACAGTCGTGGGGTGATCTCCAGCGACTCACCTAATCGTTGGTGTACTTCGGTATGTCAGTGTAAGCCCTTTCGGGGGTATCCGATTAGGAACGGCCTTGGTAAGGATTAGAGAGAGTTTTCACACTATGCTGTTAACAATCTCTAATTCCGAACCTGTTAGTACCGGTTGTTTTATCACTAACAAATTTTATGCAGCTACAACCACCATCGTGACACAAAGTTTCCACATGCTCATACATACATCACAAAGTCAAAGGAAAGTTCTCACAAAGATCAAAGGATAGCAACAGTCAAAGAAAGATTCTACGCCAATAAGAAGAATCTGCAAAGTAAAGTGACAAAGATCAAAGTAGAAGAACGGGAACAACAAATGTATGTATGACAAAGACTAAAGACGTATGAGCATGTTGGACAGGCGTTCAACCATCAATGACAAAGAAGTGACGAAAGGCAGATATATCCACCACAACAACAAAGAACAAATAAAAGTCATTTACCGAAGATCACAAAGCATGAAGGAACAAAGAACAATGAACTATGACTTATCTAATGATTCTTAAAGACGTCCAGAGCAATGAATGTTAAAGTTTAAAGACAAAGATGATGACGTCGCGCAACCTTCAATGACCTACACTTAGGGGGAGATTGTTAGGATCATATTTTATTTATAAAAAGTGTCGGTCATTAAAGTCTTGTAATAGGTTGCTTTAGAATATCATTATGTTAAGTTTTACTCATGTATTCATGTTTTTATAAAGTCTAGGGGCAAAAAGTGTAATGATGTAATAGTTTAGAGAAGCCCTAGACTTCCACTATAAATACTCTAGTAAACCTCACTTTTGTGGTGGGTTGGTTCTCTTGGTAATCCTATAGTTTCATTATTTTTCACACATGAGTTCCTCCCACTTTCTCTCTCTACTCTCTTTCTCTCTCTAATTTTAACGCAAGATTCATTAGTGAAATAGGTTGTTTTACGGTCCTACATAGGGGTCATTTAAGATTAATATAAAAGTAATTACAACAAATGATCGTTCCACCTTAGTCGAAACAATCACTGAAATCATATACTAGCACCTCACAAATAGTGTTTGGATACTCTCATCTCTCGGGTGTTATAAGCCTATATATCACTAATGGAAATGGAAAAATATCACTCACTACCTGTCATAGCACATAGATTACCATAGGCTTGGGAAAAGATCAAAAACCTCCACCACTTGGCGTAAGCACCTAGGATAAAGTATCAAAGAGGTCTTTTAAAGGGTTATAACGTTAGGTGTAGGGACATGGAAAACACGGTTTGTTGAATAAGGGATATTTTACTGGTGGCAAGTCAATCATCTTGGTCAATTACATGTACAATGCGGCGTTGCTAAGCCAAGACTCGACTCAACTTAAGCTAATCACAAACTAACAAAAACATAAAATAAACATAGGAAACGGGACGGTAGTCCGTATGTTTTTCTCTTTCTTTTTCTAATTTTTTTTTTTTGTTTTTCTTGATTTTTTGATTTTTTTTTTCCATACACTCTTGCCCTACCATCCAAAATAATACATCAAGGGGGCTCGGTTATCCCCTTACACTTGAACTTTTGCATACTTTATATATAACTATTCTAATGACTCGAATTAAGATAGTTAAAACACTTGGAGATAATTGATGTTCTTCCCCATTAATCCATTATACTAGTACTTTACCCATGAGTCCCAATCGTCCCAAAACAATATGTACAAGATATGACTCGACTTAGCAACCATGTAACCAAATAGACAATAAACAAAGGGTTTAAACAAATAACAATAATGCACTAAAGATGAGTGCATACAAGGTAGGCTAAGGCGATTTGGGTGTACATTTGGGGGTGGATTGTAAACAAATTCTTCCTTTAAGTAAAATGCTTAAAGTTAGAAATGAAAAAGATAGGCTCTGAGGGGTGTACTAGGGGTATCGTGTACTAAAAATGAGTACATCGCAAAGGTGTGGGAGAATTACTTGACCAATGGAGTCAATGTAATTATAAAAACAGGCTTAAAACATGGGTTATCCTAATGCCTCTTATCATGTAGTAAATCCAAACTACACGAATGTAGTCTCACTTGTGGTCTCGGGATGAATCACTAACGCAAGTTCTAGAATCTAAATACTACCGGTACACTCA
>LBNU01032858.1:0-14073 GCA_014162995.1 Artemisia annua
TCTTGGGAAAGAGCTTTTAGTATACGTGAGGATGTTTACAAGGAATGGTGTTTGGAGTTCTTTTCTACATTTTACTTTGATAGGAAGGTAAATGATGTTCTTGGGGATGTTTGTATTTGGTTTAGATTGTGTGGACGCGAACATGCTTTCTCTTTGCCAAATTTTGCAGTTGCCCTAGGTTTGTATGAGGAAAGTGAGGTTAATCATAGGTTGTTTGGACCACATTTTGTGAGCTTGGCTAGAGATCATGATCAATACACGGGGATTGATGCTTATTGGAATAGAATTGGTGATCCAACTTGTCTTAGGAGGAATTCTTCTAGGATTAGGAATCCGTTGATGAAGGTGTTACAAAAGTTGATTTCTTGGGGATTGTTGCATAGGAGCGGTAGTCAAGACAAATGCAGTCAACCGGACCTATGGGTGATGAAGTTACTGGAGGAAGATAAGAATGGGAATGCGGCATGGATTAGTGCCGAATATCTTTCTAAGAGAGCACCGGGAATTAAGAAACAAAGTGATGTTTGTGGAGGTAATTATGTGACCGTTTTGGCTAAGAATCTAGGGTATTATAATGAGAATGAGTTGAGGAATTGTCGAGTGAGGATGGAGAGTGAGATATGGGATGCTTTTAGTTTTGGAAAAGCATTGGATAGGAATAATAAGACTTTGGGACCTTGGACCGTGATTGTTGTCTTATTTTTACACATATTTCTTGCCTTAGTTTACAGTGTAGAGAAAGACAAAACTACGCGAACGGCCATCAAGATATAGTGTTTTTGTGTGTTTGCTGACTGTGCAGAAAGGATATTGCATAAATGGCATGAAAACCAACCAAAAGCCCTAAAGAGCACGAGAATTTGGAAAAGAGTGCAAGGAAGCCGAGTCAAGATGCAAATTTACTCAAGTAAAGCCCGTGACGTGTTTTCATTACTTTAAGGCTCGTGTGAATATGAAAGAGATACTTAATCGAAGTTAAAGATGATTATCATGTATAACTTCCACAACTCGAGCCAAGTTGGTCCACTTATATTATCATTGAAAGACTTTAAATGAAGACTCGTATAACATATTCCTCAAAGAATTTCCAGGACTTTAAGTTTACTTTTTTAGAAGTCGTTGTAGTGTAATAGAAGTTTATGGTGTCATTTCATAAACAAATTAGAGTTGCAGGGGGCCTTGATGTAAAAAGGATTCCACCATGGAAACCTTAAATACCCACCCTTAAGCATTCATTTTTGAAGCTATAGTCTTAATTTTCTAAGGTCTTCATTTTAGTTTTTATTATGCATTTTAATGTTATGTCAATTTAATTTACTTGTCATTTATATGTCAATTTAATGTCTTGATTTATTTTTGTTTTATTGTCTTAATCTCTTACAATCCTTTGCGTTAATTCTTTACAAGTTTTGTATAATTTTCTTGCTCACCTTATGCAATGGTTGTTTCATTTAAGTGTTCATAAAGAGCTTATGGGTTAGGCTTACAAAAAGAAGCGCTTGTGTTATTGTGCTTATTCTCTAAGCTTAATTTTGTGTCTTACACGTTTTGTGATTCAAGGTTTTTTACAGTTTTATTTAGCTTTTTATCTTATTTTAGTGTACGTTATATTTTTTTTAGAGTCCCAGTAGTAGACCTTAGGGTTTAAATAGCGGAGTATGAGTTTTTAGAGGCCTAGCGAGTTTCGTGTTTTGTTATAGGAGTATGTGTTTGTCTATGGTCTTTAGCGAGATGTGTCCTTCCATTGCTAGCGAGTTGGGCATTTATTCCTAAGGCTACGCGGTTTGTAATTTGGTTAGAGGTAGCGAGTTTGATTCGCATATATAGATTAGCGAGTATAATTTTTTACTTATTAGCCGAGTATGGTTTTTGATGTAGCGATGTTTGTGTTTAGTACGGTCATTAGCGAGTTTGAGTTTAGAACTTTTGTTACGGCAGTTTAATTAAAGTCTTTTGTCTGGTTTAATCTTTTGGTCTCTAGTCTTTTGAGCCGTGTTCTTGTTTATCGTCTTTTTCTTAATCATATTACCTTTTACAAGCCGAGGCGCTAGGCTTTTTGTTTTCTCCATCTCTTCGAGTCTGGAGTTTCGCTAGGGGCTCTTCCTAAACGAAACTCTGCCGAATTTTCTTTAATTTCTTTTTAAACTTGAGTCTATATTCCCTTTTAACTTGTTTTATTTCTTTTTAAATCTTACTTCACTTTTCTTTAGATTCCATAGACCTTGATGTTGCCACTCGAGAGACGGCCCGATTGCGTCTCTTCCAATTCTCTCTACGGGACCAAGCTAGTCAATGGCTTGAGCGACTTCCCGCAGGATCCATCACCTCTTGGGATGATCTCACAACTCGTTTCCTTGCTCAATTTTTCCCACCGGGGAGAACTACCAAGCTAAGGAATGATATTTTGGCGTTCCAACAACGCCAAGGCGAAACCCTCTATGAGGCATGGACTCGATTCAAGGACTTACTCCAAAAAGTCCTTCATCATGGCATAGACCTTTGGCTCCAAGTCCAAATCTTCTATGACCACATCAATCTCCACACAAGGCAAACCATTGACCAAGCGGCCGGTGGCAAGCTACGTGATCTAATTGCGGAACAATCATGGGATCTCCTAGAAGATCTTGCTCTTTATGACAACGAAAGTTGGAACGATCCCCGTGATTTAAATAAAACGGTCAAGGCAATATCTTTGCCTTCGAATAATTCAAGCACTTTCGACCGTAGGATCATAGAACTTGAGGACCAAGTCAAGTTTCTCATGAAATCCTACGAAGCTCCTAAACCTTCAAGCCAAGTGAACAAAATCATTTCTTCGTGCGAATTATGTAGTGGTCCCCACGACACTCGTGATTGCATGGAACTCCCCGAACAAGCTTTTGTGGACTACGCATCCACGCGTACCGACGGAGCGGGAGACAAGTGGTACACTTTCAAACCCGAGCCAAACCCTTACGGAGATACATACAACCCCTCATGGAAAAATCACCCGAACCTTAGGTGGAAGTCAAACCAAAACGCGCCCCAAAACAATTCTTCCAACCCACCTAATCGGTTTCAACCCAACGGTCCTTCCTCAAACCGTACCTTCAACAACAATCCTTCCAAAAACTATGGTAGTACCAACAACTTCAAAGGGTTGATGTCCAACTTTATGGCATCTCAAGAAGCTCGTATAGCTAAATTCACATCCGAATTCAATCAACAACAAGTAGAGATGACCAATAAGATTGAAAACTTGTTGAAGGCCCTCAACAACCAAGTGCTATCACCCCCACATAAGGAGCTAGGAACACCAATAGCGGACCCCAAATCAAAGACCCCTCTTCATCCAAACATGTCCACTTCGTCAACGTTGTTACCATTAGACCAATTGATAGGAGTGAGGATGATAGTGAATCAAAGGATGAGAATAAAGGAGTAGGGGATGATAGGAAAGCTAAGATTAGCGAAATAGAAGAAGTAGGAGAAGAGGACTACTTCAATAGGTTACCAAGTACGGAAGAGCGAGCATATCATAAGAATCTAATCGATGACTCCGAGACCCCATACTTCCTAGGTAACCCGATTATCAAAGTGGGCGATCCTTCTAATCTCAACATACCATGCAACATCGGACATTTGCATATATGGAAAGCTTACATCGACCCTAAATCGCCCATAAACATCATGACTAGAGCCCAATACAATTTGATAATGAAAAACCAACTTAGGTATAGGGTGCTCCCCGATAAGGGATGGATTAGTAACTTCACGGGGAGAGTTAAGGGATTACCGGTTTATGTAGGAAACTTTACCTATGTCACCGACTTTGTGATTGTAGAAGATATCCGCCCAATAGTCGACGCAAGTGTAACCCAAGTAGTTTTAGGCAAGCCATTTATCGAGGTCTCTAGAATGACTCATGAACCTTCCTTAGGAATAGTTAAATTTAAGGATGAGACCGACGAAGTGAACTACCAAATGCCATATAAGATAGAGCAATTCCAACACTTGTCCAATGTTGAAAAGGAGCTCAAACAAGCGGTTACTATAGGAACGATGAGGATAGACGTAGGGGAGTAGACTATGTCATGGGAAGAATATTCGGTTTCTATAAGGATTGTTTGAAATTAGGACCGGAATACAAAACCGGAAAAGAGGATGACTCAGGAACCGTGACCAACGATGAAGTCACGTAATGTACGGTGACTTTGAGTCTAGCTACAAGACTCGTTAATAAAGAAAAGCGCTTCTTGGGAGGCAACCCATGCTTTGTGTTTGTTTTGTTTGTTTATTTGATTTTATCTGTTTCCGTATGTAAGTTATATTTCTTGTTATTGATTCATGCTTCAAACTAAATTGTGAAAATGCTTTATTTTGTTTTTAACTTCGTCTTAACTACATATAAAGGTATTTCGCAAAAGCTAAGTGTAAGGGAAATCTAAATCGGTTTATAAAGATCGAATGAACATGAATCATAACAATGTAAATTAACATACATATTAGTATTTGTTTGAGTCAAATGCTTGTATCGAGTCACAATGAATTTTTGCAGGAATTCCAGGAAGTAAGCTCTAGTTTTTCCAGAATTTTTCCGGAAACTTAACATGAGAATTCTGTCAGATCATTCTGACGGCGTCAGGAATAACACCTGACGGCGTCAGGTTAAAATTTTCTGCAATTTTTGAAATTTTTGTATTTCTTCCGGAAACCTAAAAAGTTTTGTTAATTCTTTAACTTATAATCTTCAGGAATTCTGCAAAATATTCATTCCACAAGCATTATATCCTAGTATATAGATTTTACCGCCGATTTTATGCGAGGTTGGCCTTTATCTTTTTCAGGTTAACAGGTTATTTTGGACAAGAAGATGATTTATATTTTGGAAGGGAAGCTCTGAACGTTCGTCTTTCTTGGAAGAAGATCTAACCATGTTACCTCATTATCCACATCAAACGATTCAGGGGAGTATTTGATTTCATTCTTTCATTTTATTTACTTTTACATCTTCTATTTGAACATTGGGGACAATGTTCGGTTTAAGTGTAAGGGGGGTAAATGAAGGCACCGTTGAGAATACACTTACGCTTGATGTTTTGCTTTGTTTGATAGTAAATTTGTAGTAAAACTAAGAGAAATATATGTTAGGGCAATTTTAGCGCCAATTTAAAATTTTTTACAACATTTAGAAGTGAAACCTTGATCTTAATGAGCGTCTCATGGATAGGAAATTGTATGACTAGCACAAAACCGTACCACTAAAAAATTTTCCACCCCAAATATGTGAGGTTCGCCCCTAGAATTGGTAGGAAAAGCATCCATCTTTGGTGCTATGATGTGAGTACCGGTAGTATTTAGATTCTAGAACTTGCGTTAGGACCATCTCAAATCCACAAGTGAGACTACATTCGTGTAGTTAAGATTTACTACATGATAAGAGGCATTAGGATTAACCCATTGTTTTACACCCGTATATTTGTTATAATTACATTGACTTCATTGGTCAAGTAATTCTCCCACACCCTTTGCGTTGTATCCATTTTTGGTACACGATACCCCTAGTACACCCCTCCGAGCCTATCCTTTCGTTTCGACCTTTGAGCATCTTACTCAAAGTGAGAATTTGTTACACCCCACTAAATGTACACCCAAATCGCCTTAGCCTACCTTGTATGCACCCACCTTTGGTGCATTATTGTGAAAACATTTGTTAAACCCTTAGTTAATTATCTAGTCAATTACATGGTTGCTAAGTTAAGTCATATCCTTGTACATATTGTTTTGGGACGATTGGGACTCATGGGTAAAGTACTAGTGTAATGGAGTAATGGGGAAGAACAACATTATTACCCCCATATGTGCTAAACATTTTAAAAGTACTCCAAGTTTTTCAATTATCTTAATTCGAGTCATTAGAATAGTAATTGTAAAGTTATGTAAAGATTCAAGTGTAAGGGGAATGCAACTCCCCTATGATGTATTATTTTGGATGGTAGGGCAAGAGTGTATGAAAAAAAAATCGAAAAATCAAGAAAAATACAAAAAAATATGAAAAAGAAAAGAGAAAAACATACGGACTACCATCCCGTTTCCTTTTATGTTTCTTTTTAGTTTTTGTTATTTCATTTTTAGTTTAAGATTGAGTCGAGTCTTGGCTTAAGCAACGATGTAGAGTGCATGTATTTGATCATGATAATTAACTTGCCACCATTAAAATACCCTTTATTCCAACCAAACCGTGTTTATCATAACCCTACACCTTACGTTACAACCCTTTAGAAAGCCCTCTTTGATAGTTTATCTTAGGTGCTTACGCCTAGCGGAGGAGTAATTGATCCTCTCCCAAGCCTATGGTAATCTATTTGCTATGACAGGTAGTGAGTGTTATTTTCCGTTTTCATTTATGAGATATAATTCTATGACATTTGAGAGATGAGAGAATCCAAACACTATTTGTGAGGTGCTAGTGTATGATTTCCGTGCTTGTTATGATTAGGGTCTAATACCTATTTGTTGTAATTACTTTTATATTCGTGTTAAATGACCCCTAACTCATATTTTGATTGGAATAAAAGCTCATTTGCTTGAGGACAAGCAAATCCCAAGTGTAAGCGTATTTGATGAGACGAAAAGTGTTACGCTTTTAAGGGGTCATTTAAGCCTTAATTCGTATAAATGTGATCAAATATTGCCCTAAATCGTTCCTTTTGTCATTTTAGGTACTTTTGAGAGGAATTCTGGAAAACATGCATATTTGGACGTTTTTGGAGCATAAAAGTGAAGAAAACGACAAAGTCTCAAAAGAAGCAGGAATTACTACCTGACGGCGTCAGAGTCACAAGGTGACGCTGTCAGCAAGCCTTGACAAAAGAGTGGAAACCAATTATCAAATGACGGGCCAGAAAGATTTTGGAAATTAACACCTGACGCCGTCAGGTGTTAGAAGATGTAGGCCGTCAGGTTATGAGTTAAAGAGTGACGGCCTAGAGAGGAATAGAGAGTGACGGCGTCAGAAGTGGATCTAGGCCATACGAGAAACCTAATGGCGGTGAGCTGACGGCGTCAGCCTCTATAACCTGACGCCGTCAGAGTGTAAAATCTATATATAGTTTTCTATTTTTCATTCATTAAGTGTGGAACTTTGTGGAGAAATTTTGGCACCAAACCCTAGACGATTTTTCTGTACTTTTTAGGGTTTTCAACCCTTGGAACCCCCATGCTTAATTAAAGATAAGTCTTCACTTTAATTCAATCTATATGTCTATGTGTTGGTTGATTATCTCTTTTGCTTGTCTTTCAATTAACATGCTTGGCTAAATTCTCTTGTGTTTCCTTAGATCTAATGAAACCTAACTATTAATTATTGGTTAATTGATGTGTTGTTATTTGTTGGGATGATTGTTCCATCAATGTTAGGCTCAAGAAAACTGGCCAACCTCCTTTATGGTAACGTGCTTGAACGTCTTGGGAAACATGTAGCCAAGGCATACTAGGCTATTAAGGTAGTATTTAACGCATGAGCCACTGTTTACAATCCCTATGGTTGTGTCGTGCATGGCATAGGAGGAGATAAGAGCTCATAGAATTGGAGAGATATGTATGCCACTCCATGAGTTATTAGGAATACACCCTTCATCCACACAAGTAACATACATATCAATTAACCGGT
The DNA here is from genome assembly GCA_014162995.1 of Artemisia annua. Classification (NCBI taxonomy): domain Eukaryota; kingdom Viridiplantae; phylum Streptophyta; class Magnoliopsida; order Asterales; family Asteraceae; genus Artemisia; species Artemisia annua. Next base: position 7,652 of record LBNU01032858.1, read on the forward strand.
AAAAGATAGTTAGGGAGTAATGAAGTCTAAGTAAACACAACTATTTTCCATATTGTTTTCACAACCAAATAGTTTAGTTATTTTATTTTCTTTTGCAATTGTAGTTATCTTGGGTTAGTTGACTAGCAACTAATTTTGCCCACTCCTTCAAAACATAGATTTTACTTGCTTTCCTAAAAATATAAAAATAGAAAAAGAATCTTCCTTCACCCTTAGACCTATTAGAGTAGTTTTTCTGTCCTAACGAACACTATTCCCTGTGAGAGAACGATCAATCCCCCGTACTTACCACTATCCTATACTACATCGGTCAGGTACACTGCCTGGTGGGGTTGTAAGCCTCTTGAGATCCCTTGAGAGGTAAAACCTCTTGTAAGGTCACAAAACCACGCATCATCTGACGATCTAGGTTGCCTGGTTTGGGGTTTTTGGCAAAGTATTTCCTTAAAGGTATTTGTTTTGGGGTTTGGTTTTGGGCAAGACCAACTCTTTAGGCAACTAGGCAAGTATTTTCATAGTCTAATTTTCATGAAAAGCATACATGCTAGCAATTAATCATATAAACATAATTAAGCATAATTAAGCATGCAAATAAAGCTAATAAGCAATTAAGCAAATAGAGTATATAAATATAATCAAGCATGCAATCAAAGCAAATCATCAATTAAGCAACAAAGGTATACTAAGGCAACTAATCTTAGAGTAAAGGCACCTATTAGTGGCTAACTAGTGATGGAACAAATGTGACTATGAAATTCATGATTTTGTTCTAGTGTGTGCCTAAATGAAACAAATGTGGAGTAAAGATTGCTTTCTAAAAGCAAATGATCTTGAGAAACAATCTTTAGTCTCCTTGAATTGAATTTGCTTACTTCCAAATGTTATATATAAGTATACATTAGATTATATACTTATAGACAACGAGAGTAAGACTATTATGCATGATTTAAAAAAAAAACGTTTTTATCTTTATTCAACAATGAGTTTTCCTAATCGTGAGAATGTTTTGGAAAGGAATTGAGGTTTTTATTGAAAGTATAATTATGCAAACAAAATATCTCATTTCTCGATTTTGTGCAAAACAGAATCATAGACTCAGATTTTGGAAGAAAAATAACGAAAATATAGAAACTTTCACCATCAGATGGCCGGCCCCCTTAAATAGAGGCCGGTCCCCTTAATTTTAAGGGGGCCGCCCTTATATATTTAAGGGGTCCGCCCATCTGACACTTGAAAGTGTCCAGAATTCTGAAATTTCAGAAAGTTTTGGTTTTTCAAGAAAATTCAATCAATTTGTTCCATCATTCCTAATCCTAAATGCAAGTGGTTGAATAATTCACGCTTAAGGGGCTTAGTGAATATGTCCGCAATGTTATCTTCCGAAGCTACCTTTTCTATCGTAATATTTCCCTTTTGTACGTTATCCCTAAGAAAGTGATGTCGTATTTCTATGTGTTTAGTCCTAGAGTGTTGAACGGGATTCTTANAATTCACGCTTAAGGGGCTTAGTGAATATGTCCGCAATGTTATCTTCCGAAGCTACCTTTTCTATCGTAATATTTCCCTTTTGTACGTTATCCCTAAGAAAGTGATGTCGTATTTCTATGTGTTTAGTCCTAGAGTGTTGAACGGGATTCTTACTTAAGTCTATAGCTCCCTTTTTATCGCACATGATGGGGATATTTTCTAACCTAATGCCATAGTCTACGAGATCTTGTTTCATCCATAGTGCTTGTTGACATGCCTTTCCAGCGCTTACGTATTCGGCTTCGGTGGTAGAAATAGCAAGAGCGGTTTGCTTCTTCGAAAACCAAGATGTTAAACAACATCCCATAAACGTGCAAATACCGCTAGTGCTCTTTCTATCTATGTAGTCTCCCGCATGATCCGAATCCGCATAGACAATGGTTTCTATGCCGAATCCCTTAGGATACCATAATCCTTAGTGTATAGTGCCTTTAATGTATCAGAAGATACGCTTAACCGCTTCTAGGTGAGAGGTTTTGGGATCCTCTTGAAAACGAGCACAAAGGCAAACACTATACATGATATCGGGTCTACTTGCCGTTAAGTATAGTAGACTTCCTATCATTCCTCTATACTTAGTATTATCTACGGACTCACCCTCTTCATCTCTTGTGAGTTTAATTTCCGTAGACATAGGTGTCTTAAGTGGTTTAGAGTCTTCTAGGCCAAATTTCTTAAGCATTTCCTTAATGTACTTAGATTGGTTAAAGAATATTCCGTCTTCTAGTTGTTTTATTTGTAGTCCTAAGAAGAAGTTTAGTTCTCCCATCATACTCATCTCAAACTCATCATGCATGATTTTGGCAAATTCATCACACATTTCTTGACAAGTTGAGCCAAATATAATGTCATCGACATATATTTGAACAATGATAATATGAGGGTCACTTCTTTTAGTGAAGAGAGTGTTATCTACCATTCCCATGGAATAATTATGTTTAACCAAGAATGCCTTTAGTCTATCATACCAAGCCTTTGGAGCTTGCTTAAGACCATATAAAGCTTTCTTTAGTTTATAGACATAATCAGGGTTTGCGAAGTCAATGAATCCTGGAGGTAGTGCCACATATACCTCCTCATTGATAAAACCGTTAAGGAATGCACTCTTCACATCCATTTGGTATAACCTAAAGTCTAGGGCGCAGGCATAAGCTAAAAGGATTCTAATGGATTCTAATCTAGCTACGGGGGCGTAGGTTTCGTCATAATCAATTCCTTCTTGTTGATTATAACCTTGGGCGACTAACCTAGTTTTGTTCCTAGTAACTATTCCATTCTCATCTAGTTTATTACTGAATATCCACTTAGTTCCTATTATAGTCACATTCCTAGGATTTGGTACTAATTCCCAAACATCATTTGTTTTAAATTGATTTAATTCTTCTTGCATAGCCATAATCCAACTTTCATCCTTTAAAGCTTCATTTATGTTCTTAGGCTCTATTGTTGACACAAAACAAAAGAAGTTATTTTGTCTTGCGATTGTGATCTAAGTGTTCGTTGGTTTAGGTGACCTATGATGTTGTCTAATGGGTGTGACCAAGATTCCTTAATATTTATGACTTCGTTATTTTCTTCTAAGTTTTTTTCCTCAATATCATTTCCTACGGGCTTTGTCTTACTAACCTCAATAGCATCTTCCTCTATAACATCATCATCTTCTAAAGGCAATGTCCTAGGTGGTGGAGGAGTTTCGTCGAAGGTTACGTTTAATGATTCTTCTACTCTCATAGTATCTTTATTTAAAACTATATATGCTTTACTATTTTGCGAGTATCCTAGAAAAATTCCTTCATATGACTTAGGTTCGAACTTAGTAAGATAATCCTTATTGTTAAGAATGAAACATTTACTTCCGAATACCTTAAAGTAGCCTATGTTTGGTTTTCTACCTCTTAGTAACTCATAAGGAGTCTTTCCTAGTATTCTTCTAATAGACACCCTATTAAGTATATATGTTGAAGTATCTACGGCATGGCACCAAAACTTTTGTGGGATAGATTGCTCGTTTAACATAGTTCTACTCATTTCTTGTAAAGTCCTATTTTTCCTTTCTACTACTCCATTTGTTTGAGGTGTTCGCGGGGTGGAAAAGTTGTGAGACATTCCATTTAAGTCACAATATTTTCCGAATTGTATTTCGTTATCAAATTTCCTACCATGGTCCGTCCTAATTGAAACTATAGTGCATCCTAGCTTATTTTGTATCATTTTACTAAAGGTCTCAAATTTTTCAAAAGCTTCGGTCTTATCGCTTAGAAACCTAGTCCACGTGTATCGTGAATAGTCATCTACTATAACTAACGTGTAGCGATTGCCACCGTAGCTCCTCACCGCGGATGGACCGAAGAGGTCCATATGAAGTAGTTCTAAGCATATAGTGGTGGATACTATATTCTTAGCTTTATGACTAGCGTTTGCTTGTTTTCCTATTTTACAGGCATCGCAAAAGTGTTGATTATACTTAAGGCTAGGCAAGTTTCTAACTAGTTCCTTAGGCACCAATGATTGGATTTGTTGCATGTTTGCATGACCTAATCTCCTATGCCACAAGGTGGAGTTTTCGTCTAGGGTCGCTAGGCATATCCTATCTTCCAATTTATCTCCTAGTTTCATGACATATACGCCGCCTTTCCTAATTCCTCTACCTATGACTTTATCATCCTTAATAATTACACTATTCTTATCGGTAAAGGTAACCCTACACTTATATGTCAAATTATCTACATGCTCAACATTTTCAATATTTAGGGAGTCTTGAGAGATCGTACCTTTGCCTATGATTTTTCCACGACGATTACTACCAAAAATAACACTACCTCTATTGTAGGCTTTGTATGTAGAGAATAGCTTGTGATTCCCCGTCATGTGTCTTGAGCACCCGCTATCCTTTACCCATTCGTCGGGCTCCAAATTTATTCCTAGACAAATTTCATTAGATGCTTGAGCGACTAAGCATTCTCCTTTGGTCCTTTTGTCTTCATCATCAACTCTTTTTCTTCGTGTTGTTTTCCTTTTATCTTGTGTTCTTTGTCGCTTTTTAATGAGTCTTTTAAATTCTTTGACGACCTTTGCATATTCTTCGTCTTCACTTTCGGAACTAGAATCGTCATCTTCATCATCACTTAGTTCCTTCTTGGTTGACATTTCTTCATAGTCGTCTTGTTCATCCTTACTCATGTTGTTTTCGGCGTCATTACCTATATATAAGACATTTGAACTCGTAGCACTTGTACTTACTTCAACTAAATATTTGTCTACTATGCTCTCTTTTGCTACAAAGTCATTTGAAAGTTTTTCTTTGGCTTGACGTTCTTCTTGGTGATATTTTGAAAGACTTTTCCACATATCATTTGCCGTTTGACAAAAAAATATTCTTTCATATTCAACATTTGAAATAGCTTTGTATATAATAAATTTAGCCAAGTTATTTAGTTTTTCAAAAGTAGTATTTATCGATTTAATATCACCAATTGAAATGACATGCCAAAGATCATAGTCTATTGATTTCACATAACTTTCGAATTGATTTTTCCATGTAAGAAAATTTTCATTTTCAAGAAATGGTGGTCTAAAAACAATTTTCCCTTCTAAATATTTTTCCATTTCCATAGATCGATTTCAAGTTTTAAAATACAATATATTTTAAAAATCTTGTTTGACGTGGCTCTTGATACCAATTGTGGAAAACTAGAAGGGGGGGTTGAATAGTTTTACGTCTTTTTAATTTACAAAAACTTTGTTTATGAAAACACCAATTCGAACTTTATATATATCACCAAGAGACTTGCACAATTATAAAATACAATATCAACAAGTATATGATATGACAAATATGAAAGTAAGTAAATAAGTAAAGAGATAGAGTTGGAAAAATGGCACCGTGAGACAAAGGATTTATAGTGGTTCGGCTACGAATCTCTTCTTCGTCCTACTCCACTCCCCGAGCACCTAACTCGTGAGTTTTCTTCACTATGCAACAAGCTCCCTTATGGCGGAGAAAACCTTACACAACTTTTGCTTACACCGGCTTAACGACACAAAGCTAAATGTCGGGTCCTAATCCTAGCTAGAACCAATCTCACAACACACCACAACAAACAACTTGAGCACACCACAACTTCGTCACTACTTCTTCACAACACAACTTCTTCACTACTTCACTACTTAATCTTCACCACTACCCTACTTTTATTCACAACTAACACTCCTAGAACTACTTATAATGTTCACAACACAACTACACAAGAGCTATACACAATATACACAATCAATATACAATACTTCTTAAACTTGAGGTTTGGAATGAGTATCCCTGCACTGATGGTGGATGATGACGGATTGAATCACTTGAAACAAGGATTAGTAATCTAATGATCAAAGGGTTTTGGAAGATGTTTAGAGAGATTTAGATCTGAAAATTTTCGTGTAAGAGGTGAGGAAAAATACCAGATTTAAGGTGGTATTTATAGGGGAAAAATTCTGACAAAATCTGACACAGGAGCGTGCCGGTCCCCTTAATTTATGGCCGGTCCCCTTAAAATTAAGGGGACCGCCCCTTATAATTAAGGGGGCCGGCCTACTGTAACGGCCAGATCTTTTTGTCTTTAGTGGGGAAAGTTTATTTGGTGAAAAACTAACTGATTTTGGTTAAAAATTTGAATTCATATATTTAGTATGATTAAAACATTTTTCTTTATTACCAAAATTGTTTTTCAAAAATATATAAAATGTTTATATAATTAAGTAAACTTTGTAGTAATTAATTAAATACCCCTTTGATCATGAGATGTATTAAGCACTTGTTTATTCATACCTTAAGTGATTAAGTTGGATATAGTGATATAAACTAGCTTAATACTTGTTTACGTAGTAATCTTACGTTTAATGATTTT